>JAFIDM010004315.1:3309577-3339528 GCA_023159025.1 Thereuonema tuberculata | reverse complement strand
ATTATTTGGTAATTTATATTTCAGAAATCTGTCCGGCTTAGTTATATGTTTAGTAATATAAGTTAATTTTATTCTTATATTCTTTACGCTCTAAATTTTCTAAATTGCAAATGATTAATTGAAATCTTTGCTTCGCTAAACTCGAAATTATGCATCATTCGAGTTTGGCCATTCGATATATATATATATATATATATGTATATATATGAATTTTATTGAATCATATTCTGTTGTCGAATTTAACAAAAACATGAATCAATTCCAACTCCGACATAGGCTTCCTGATGTTGATGGAATGGAAAGGAAATTCAATAAACAAAATGAAAGCTATATACAATGGAGTATAACAAAAAACAAATAGAGAAAAATAAACCAAATGAAACCAAGAAGTTCCTGGAATAACTTTGAAGCTTACTTCTTTTTCTTTTTTTTTTATTTGGAAAAAAATACAAAATATTTATTATTTTTAAGTGTTTATTTTTTTTTACATACAAATATTTATTAAATGCAAACAGTAGAGACTTACTAATTATCTGAAAAGGTTAATGAAATTCGCGTTACTTACGTCTGAATCCAATTAATTTTAATCACATTAAAGCTCGTGCATACATTAAAAAGATTACTAAGCAGATTAATATTCATTGTTTCAGAAACCGATAGATATCCATTGTTTTGGTGCTAATGCTTTTCTACTGGAATTTTTATCATCTTCTGTTGCTAAAAATGTAATCAAAGAGAAACGTTAGATCGTTCTTAAATGTACATACCATTTTTCAAGAGTTTCAAAGATTCAATCGTTATTAGAGGCAAATAAAGACATACACATTAAGACCTTCTTATTGGATGAACATCACTTTCCTAGCAGAGTAGGTTATAAAAAAAAAAACATTCTGAAGCAGCTTTTAAGGAAAGAAGGCTTCAAGTTCTTTCAATGAACGTCTTTTCGTTTTTGCAAAATTTATTTAAAAAAAAAATAGTTTAAAAACACTAAAAAGTAAGACTTTTAAAGGTTTGTTCGAATCTTAAATGTGCATGCCAAGTTTCAAAAAGATTCATCCATCCGATATTGTCGGGAGTGGGTGAAGCACCGAGTTGCTGACGGAAATCCTAAAGATTGAAAGAAATCAGTTGCTCAAATCTTTAACACAAATGTCTTTTCTTTAATCATAAGTTCTGTTAATTACAACTTTCTTTTTTAAAGCTAAATTTTTAAACCATCTTTTCTAGTTAACGCATACAAGTAATTCTGCTTGTTTTTAAACGTGGAACTTAGAAACAATTAAATCCTCTTAAACGCCTAAATTTTTGATTCGGAAGCATTTCCATTAGACCTAGGTCAAACTGACTTACCTTCGGTTTTCTGACTTGGCGAAACATTTTGGTGACTTTGCTTACTGAAGACTTAAGATAAAAAAAAACAAAACTCTTATTTCGACTTTAATTCAATTGTTTCCAACTGAGGTGTTTTTGAATGGTCTATTCCACATCCCTCTACCGTTGCTGGTTCCTTTCCAACTTAAATTGAGGTAAAGATTGATGAGAAGTCGTTGATATTAATATCAGTCATTGTATTCGAACAAACATTCTTCTCTAAATAATTGGAACATCCGCTTCTTGATTATTCAGATTCTATGCTTAAAATATCAGCAGGTCTGGTCCTTTCTTTCTTCTGCAAACTTAGGGCTGATTAATTTGGGATTAGGCCTCGATGACATCTTTGTCTTGTATAGTTGATGTAAATACTTCCTTGTAGAGCTAGATAAACAGTCTTTCCTCTTTTATGATCCCTCTTCGAAAGCATTTTTAAAGGAAACCAGAGATTATCGGCTGACTTCGACACATATATTCCATGTCTGTCTTCTTCTGTATCTTGTAGTCGACTCTGGTTTTCAATTGTTCGAAATCCGCCTTCTCTAATCTTAATCCTCTTGTCATCTTCTTCCCATTGTTGCACGAGATCATTAGAACAAATCACACAACGGATTAAATCCCAATTGCACCAAATTAGATAAACTTCAATTGAAATATTATAAATTAAACTAAACAAAGATATTCTCTCCTCTCAGGAAATTTGGAGAAAAGTCTTGAGAAAGTGGAATCGGTGAGGCCCCACAAAATATTGTCATGTTTGTTGGAAGGTTGGAGTTATATGTAAGTTGTTATTAAATCAATGAAAGATAATTTTCCTTTTCTTAAAGTTAGGAATAAAGTAAATACAAAAATTGTTTACAAAAAAAAAAAATCAGACATTTAGATATTTCCTGACTCGCCTCATAAAGTAAGCATAACAAATATTAGAATAGATATTTTTGAGATAAATATAAAAATTCTCATTTGTGGTATTGTTATTATTTGAGTTTTTTCTTATTTAAATATTTATCTAGAAAATATTTATTCTTTGTTATGCTTACTTTATGATGCAAATCAGAAAATATCTAAATGTCTGATTTTTCGATTTTTGTAAACTACTTTTGTATTTACTTTATTCCTAACTTTAGGTAAGAAAAAAAGTCAAATAAGAACAAAATCACAAATAAGAATTAAAAACTTAAACAAGCATCAATCATCCTGACTAGGTAGCTTTTTTTTTTATGAAAGCACTGAATGGTTCAGGAGGAACAAACAAATAGACTGACTGCTTTCCAGGATGTGCTTCACTTTCTTGGACATTAAAACGATTATTACTAATGTTAATTAATTCCATACAAATTATAATTATATTTATTTGTAATGCTTCAGTATGGTTTTAATATAGCATCTTTCTCAAACTAGATTACACAAATTATTTCTGAGCTTACCAGTATTCGCTACAGGAAGGCCGCGATTCCAATTCTTGATTACAAATTAACATCTCGTTTTGTGAGATTTTATAGCTTTCTATCTTCTCTCGATGGTTTTTTTCATCAAACATTCAATAATTGCAGTCTTTTATCGATCAGCATTTCTAGCAGCGTGGTTAGCATTTCTAGCATTTAGTTTCGACCAAAACTCTTCTATCAATTTGTTTAAACTATCTCAATTGGAGCTCTTTCCTGTTGAGAGGATTCGATTTATTGCAGTGGATATCTATTCCTGGACAAAATCTCTAGAATAGCCTTTACACTTCAAGTGCCCGTTTTCGGTGAACTCCATTAGAATTGAGCTGGCGATATTAATATCCCCAATGAAATTCAAGTGTAATTGAATCAAACTTGGCCCCATTAATAAATGAAGTCCAATTTTACTGTAATCTGAAATCAAAAGGGAGGAGATAGGTAATGTCAAGTCGGAAATCGACTTTCTCCTAAATGAGGGACGTAGCGTTTCTCTTTACATGGTAACGGAAATTTTTGAAAACAGTGTCAGTTACGGCCTTCGATTTGCTGCGACCTACAAAAGCACAAAGCTTCCAGGCTGAAAAAAAGGTTTCATTTTACTTCGTTCTTCTGTCTGTCTCATCTCAGCTAGAATTACTTGGAATACGAACTCTTTTTCTGAGATTCATTTTAGTCTATTTTCCAAATAAAGTAAGATATAGTTGACGTTATTATTCAACTTCTGAAAACCGCTTGGTAAAATAGAGCTCATGAAAAGTTTATGAAAAAATTAAAAAAAAGGATTGATTTATTAATATCTTGTTCATAGAAGTGGGGACGGTTTTTGGCCCGTATCGATCAGATGTGTATCAAAATCACCAGGTCTATCTTGAAAAGGCACATCCCTTGCTTTAAAATTGCTTTCTAATTAGATGTATAATTTTGGAATTATAACGATTACTGAAATTTTAAGGATAATGCGTTCTTGACGTTTTTATCTCTTAACCCATTCAGCAAATCAGTACCCAAAGCAATTGGGATCGTATTTGTCAAGGCCTACAGCGGCAAAGATTCAAAATTTCATTTAAAAATATATGTATTTTTTTATATTTTATTGTAAATCACAGATGGTTTTCAGCAGAATTGACTACAGGTAACAATCACAGTTATCTACAGCCTAATTACAAGACAGTTTGTTGATACTGACTGTACAAGATTGAGAAGTTCCCTTTGTAATTCAAGTTTATCTATATAGATAACATACATGTAAATGTAGATAACATATATGTAAATGGAAATTTAAACATTTAAACAGACGTACAGATACACAGACAAATGGACAAACAAAGAAAAGAAAATGTTCAAGTGAAATAGTAAGACTTCACTAGACTAAATCAATAAATGCTAAATATTCAACGAAATTAAAAGTGGACAGAATATGATTTATAGAAAGATACACATTGAAAAATTATGCTTTTTTTGTACTCTCCCGTTTTCTGTAAGTTTAACTTCGTTTTAGAGCGACAAATTCTTGCAAATGAAGAAACTGGAGATAATACTAATACCTGTCCGCGGAACAACGCGGCTTTTGTCTGTAAGAAAATTGGCCAACCTACATCTATCACAGGAAGTAAGGATATAAATTTACATATCAGCTGGGAGAAGTGACTCCAGTAAGAGAATAACCATGAATCAACTTAGCACTGAAGAATAAGATTCGCCAAGGCGAGGCAATATAGTAATCATTCGCCAGCAACAAATGATCTATAACTGCGCTGATATTCATAAAACTGAAATGCCTTCATTTCAAAAGCCAATTTTGTGGATTCTCCATCTCTCCCTTAGATAAACATTAAAGGAAATAGAAAGTTATTTTCATAGGAGGAATTTTTATTTCATGTTTGCTTCTTAAAGTTCGATTATTTTATAAAACCCCCATAAAGAGATATTTTTTATTATTTCATGTTAACAACATCTGCTTATGTTATTATTCTAACAGAATTAATATCAATTTTATAATAAGTTTATATCAAATAAGTAAAAAAAAAAAAAATTAAAGATTAAGGCATACATAAATAAAGTAAATATAAATCTATACAAAGTAATTATGATCTTTAGTAATTATTACTATGGTAATAATGGTAATTTTTAAAAAAAACTCCTTCTATCAATACAAATTTCTCTATCATAATTTATGAATTCATTATTTTTTGCATTGTGAACAGGTACTTTTCTTTTTTGTCATTGATATCTCCCTTACTTAATTTCTGTATACTTCATAAACTCATAAATAAACATTATCATCATCATCAGTGTTCTGTCGTAGACAGGTCCAATGGCAAGCAGCAAATAAGGTCAGCAATGTCTCTTCCTCCAAGTTGTTCTATTTCTTGCCTCCTCTTTCATGCCTTGATATCCACTTGTAACCAATAGGTCATCCAGGATCATTTTTCTTTTTCTTCCTCTTGGTCTCTTTCCCTCAAAAAAGAAGCATTATCAATTTAATATCTAAATGAACAAAGGACTCAAAATGTTTCAAATAAAAAACAGAAGTTTGAAGAACCTAAAATGTAAAATGTGATTCTTAATTAAGTTTTTACGTGTGCTGAATATGAAGGGTGATAAATACAACCTGCATAAAAATAAACATTAAAAACACAAGAACGTCCAGAGCTTTCGCCTCAATGTGACGAGGATTCCTCAGTGAATATCCACCGAGGCCTCGTCAAACTGAAGCGAAAGCTGTGGAGTATTTGTTTTTAATGATTTTTATGCTTGTGTGCAGGCTGTACTTTAAATCGTGATTCTTAAAAGTTCTTTATTTTATTTCTTATTTATTAAAATGAAATTTATTTATTTATTTATTTAGTTATTTATTTAAATTTAGTTATTTATATTATTTCTTGTTGGTTTTTTTGTTTATTTTTCAAAAAAAAAAGCTACAATACTACAGAAGCGATCAGCCTGTCGTACTCAAGATTTTAAATTTTAATTACAATATCTATTTGAATATGTCGTTCCAGCATAGCCTATTGGTCTAGACGCCGTCTGTGTCGAAGCCTGGTTTTGCATCCCATGTAGGCATGGATGTTTCGAAAAATTTCCTTTCCCGTGTGTTCTACTTTTTCATCTTTCTCTTCAGGTCTGGAGTCATTTCTTAATGACTTCCTGAGGAAAGCAACGGGAAATCAACTGAATATCTCTTTCCTAGAAACTCAATGAACTCTTCTAGGGTTTGGCCATCATGGCAAACCGTAGTGCACGGACCCTTCAGACACGAAGTTTGTACTTAATGTGCACCGTGAACAACAACAACAACAAATTTCAATACAGATAATAGTTCTTCATTTTCTAAGATAAATTGATTTAATTCACATTATTAAATTGCTAAATCGGATAAATTTTTATCTTAACACAGCGTATTAAGACAATGATGACGTAGACTAAAAGAAATAAGATAGGAATTCGTGTCATAAAACTTCTCTCCCCTTCTCACAATGATATAATTAGTCGAAAAAGACCTTTTGAAAAAAAAAAGGTTTCAAATACAAAGGTTAGATCATCCTTAGTCCTCGAAAAAGAATATTAAGTTTCAAGAAGCTTCATCTAGTGGGTTCACAAGTGCTAGGGGGACATAAATACACACAGACTGACTAATTTGATAACCCTCATTTTCCAAGTGCTTGATAAAACTTAAGTTTAATGCTGTAAATCTCATATTTTATCGAATTTCAGTTTTTACATTAATCACTACAATAACGTATTAAAGCAACTATATTCATAAGTATTTGCTTTTGACATTATACTTGTTCAAAATTTTCAGTTAATTGTCAAATAGTAACTGTTCAATAAAGGTAAATACTAAATATATGCTCAGCTGATCTTCGCGTTGTGCAGACATTCAGTGCTGAAAGGTCCGTTTTGAAAACGAAGTAGACAGATCTAGTTAACCGTACTCATATTTAAGTTAGATATGCATTAGATAGGATTTTAAAGAAGTCAATACTCGTTAGTGAGGGATTGGATAATAGAGCTCAAGATGTGTCTGCGTTTTAAGTTGAATCAGAGAAATGACAAACAAGTGGAATAATAAGACTTCGCATACGTAGTCAATTACAACACGTTTTAACAACAGACAATAAAATAAAGATATTTCTTACTGAAAAACTATTTTTTAAAACGTTAAATGTTTAAACTTTTTGGTGACTGTTCAGAAATAGAGGTGTTAGATACAAGCGCTCACGATGGCCCATGGGAAGGCTGGAGGTAAGGCTTCGAACGTTTCAATGGCCCAGCATTGAGATGAAGTCAGGTGGTCATCTAACGCTTGCCCGCCTTTTGCCTCCGGGAAATAAATCCTAGAATTCAACCTTAACTTCTGCCGGGGAGTGAACTCCGCTCCTCCATCCGCATTCAAGCACGACTATCGGGCCCACATTCAAAAATCTATCTAATACATAATTAGTGGATGCTGAGAGAAGTCCTGAAATCACATGTATCGACATAATACAATGTTAAATTTTCTGACATTAAGCGTCGACTACAGTAAATTTGCTATTTTTCATTGGTCCTTTTGTTCACTCTTTTCACAAGGCGACTCTACACCATTTTTTTGACAGAAATCGTACTTTCTGATGCTACGTTTTTTTTCTGTAACTTCTGTTTTTGATTTCCTTAACTCCCTATCAACTACTTTATCTCGATTTTTTCCTAGTATCTACAAAACTAGTATCGAAAAACTCATCTTCAGTTTCATCTTATGGAAACAGTTCTTGTTGATTTTAATATTATTTTATAAGTGGAGAAAAACTTTTGTTGAGTTGAGAAACCAAGCTCATTTCCTTTTGTGGCTGATGTACGGAAATTAAAGTCTTCCATTTGAGACGCCTCTAATAGATTCCAAGAAATTTTATTAATAAAAACCATGAAAGAGATATTGAAATTCATGACTAAAAATTATTCATTAAAGTATATATTTTTTGGTTTTTAAACATTAAAGTTTTCAATAGATTAAAGTTCGATATGTAATGCTTAGGAATGATATAAAACATATATAGAGAATATATAGCATATCTACTGGATTGACTGCCACTTTACAAGAATAAAGTTCGTAGAAATGCACGTATTACATGGCTCTTTATCTTAATTTCCTAAGATGGTGAAGTAATTAGTCTGTCTGTCTGTTTGTCCCCTTAATAAAGTTCTAGGAGCTGGATGAATTTTTAAGACATTGATGCGAATTTATGGTCAGGAAATTATCTTACTTTTGCATTTACTATTTTTACGTGTGGATCGTGTGAAACAATTAGCACGAGAAGGTAACTTATCTAATTAAATGGAATTAAATGCAATATAAGCATGTACTTGAAAATTAAATGAAATCTTTTTCAGGAAATTAAATAAAAAAACCTGCTTTTTTATAATCATCAGATATTATAATTAAAAACAACGAAGAACTTTTTTGTATTGTTTTGACGAGTTTAAAGAGAAAGAAAAAGAAATGTGATAAGGAAAAAAATTCTTGTTCCTTCGGATGTTAATCCTAGGGAATTGAGAGGTTCATCCAATCAATCAACTATGTTCAGGTGTTTATGTGCTCATCACCAATAACTTCTGAATTGTGGGATCAATCATCTTGAAACTTGGTATGCATAAATATAAGTTCGACTAATTTTTTTTTTTTATTAGACTTTTTCAATTGGGTACTTATAAAGAAATTAGTGTGAAGGTAAACATATCTATAGAAATGCATCAGAAGGTAAATATATTAATTGTTTTTAGTTTATCGGCGAATTAGAGCAAGATTTGTATAATTATTCAAATAAATAATATAAAATGTAAAAATTGACGCACAATATATAAATTCATTACATAATGCGGTTTGAATATTTTTTCCAGAAATTGGAAAATTTCTGCTGATTCGAAAGAAGATTTTATAACTTGAAAATAAACTTTGGTTTTTCTTTCATGTAATTTTCATAACTTAGAGACTGAAGATCAACAACGTTAGCTTCAAACTTAAGAAATAACATTTTAAAGGATATTGAGCTTTAAGTTCTTTTCAGGTATTTGTTATATTAATTTGTGATTCTCTCTCATTTTAGGAATCTTAAGAACGGTAGCAGGCAGCAAGAAACAAAACTTTATTTACAAGTTTCTTTTGATTGAGAATCCATAACAAAAACTTCTTCAAATTATTTATTAAAATAATAAATAATATAAATCGCAAATTTTTGGAAAAATCTCTTATTCCTTTTCCAAGCTATTTATTTATAATAAAACTAAGATAATTGAAAGAGAAATTTATTTATAAATAGCTTTAAAAAGAAATGAGAATTTTCCGAAAATTTCCGATATGTATTAGATATTATTATTAATAAATCAAATTTTTTATTTGTCAATGTTTTGGATTCTAAATCATAATATGACGAGGGGTGAACTAAGAAGCAGATATGACATTGATCAATTCTTTTGTTTTTGTTTTGATTGAAAATTAAGATAAGAATTAATTTTTCATTTCAGGTTTTCTAAACAAAGAAACGGAAGAGACTGGAAACAAGAGCCAGTTAATGTTATTATAGAGACCGCAATAAAGAACAAATTGACTTTTTCTTTGTATTGAGATAAATGGATTAAGACATGTACAACAAATCTATAAGTTTATTACGTTAGTGAAACAAGACGAAACTTAACGATATTTCCATCACTGTGGTTTCTGGAGAAACGTGACTTCTGAGATCTAATCTAATTGCAATCATGAGTTGGCCTTTCTGATTTTGCGATGATTGCCAAAATGAACAAGTGTCTTTCTTCTGTTTTCAGGGTTTTGATTTTTCTTTATTCTTGTCAGTTCATCTGCTTCACTAAGTCAAATTGGATTTAAATAACCTCGTCAAAATTCCACAAAAAGAATTCCTTAATTTTTGGTAATTCAATTACGTTAAAAAAATGACTTCAAAAGAATAGCATACACTTGAGAAATCAGAAACAAGTTTGATGTAAACCTTAGTTTTGATGTAAACCTTAACCATTAGTCTACATACTATCGACTTATATAGTATTGTGTATGCTTGAAGGGATTGTCTACTTTGTTGTATACTACAATACTAAGCAACTTAAATAAGATTATACATTTACATAGTATATATTCTATTGTTAAAATAGATTATATTTTAGCTATATTTTAAATAGTGTATATGATATTTATTGTTAAAATAGATTAGATAAATTTTATGTACTACAATGCCATTTTCAAGTATACTACATACTTGCATAGTACTATATACACTTCTGTATGTTATATTCTACTACAAACTTAGTATATTATATTAAGATATTCATAAGATTTGGGTAAAATTTGCTGGAGTATGATTTAACTTAAACAGTTCATGATGAAACTTGCAGGAATTACTATACTTATTTAGAATAATTTAGAATAAGTAAAATTGTTTTTCAAAAGATATTATCTTTAGAAAATCTATTCTAATTACCGCAAAACTAACTCAAAGTAAATAAAAACCCAAGGAATTTTAAGAGTATGAGTATTTTCAGTTCTAAATTGAATTTGGGAGGTTACACATTTAACTTCCTAGCTCGTCTAAATAGGACTTGGCGAACGCTCGGTTCCCTGGGGAAAACCAAGGAAAATTCCTGACCAAATCGGGAATCGAACCCTGCACCTTCAACCCATAGTTCTATGGAAAGTCATCCAGTTAATACCACAGCAGTAGGTCGTTATGAAAATCAGAGAAAACCAGCAAAACATAAGCGAGATCTCTAAGGAGAAAGAAAGAAAACCTCGATTCAAACATTCTTAATGATGGAACATGCGATCGAAATATCAAAAAACATTGCTATCAGTGAGATACAGTCTACATGTATCATGAGTACAAAACACTGTTTCAATTTGCTAGCAATGATTTACGCGGAATTCACAGATAAGATAGAGAAAGAAGAAACTGAAGGTTTTGTAAAAACCAACACAAAAAAAATCCCTTAATTTAGACATATCATTGGGAAACATTAAATTCTTTCAAGACGATTTCCATATTCAGAAGAGAATTAAGCATAGTTTTTCAGAAAGAGTTTCCATAAGCTAAAAACATTAGATGAGATATCGAGTCCATTAACTAACAAGAATTTCCAACTGCGACCGGGGATGTATCGAATGATGCTTCATTTCGGTCAAAATTCTTCTGCCCAAACACCTTTCCTGATTAGACATAATTGAGAATCACTTCATTAAAGAATTTCAGCAGAAATTATTAGAAAGAAGAAATTGTTTTTAGAAAGAACTTGGCAGTACAGATACAAATAGAAAATAAAACATTATTTTGTAATCCTGAATTTTTTTATTTCATTTCATTATCGTGTTTCACTCTAAGGTCAGACCTGATAGGGGTAAAAGTTTAAAAAAAGTTACCAATAAAAAGAAAGAAAGAAAGATGACGAAAGAGAATCGAGAAAAGCAATGAACCGCACAAATTACGCAACAAGAAAAGGATTCGCATCCTGAGCTGTCATCGGGAAGAGACTGGGACGGACCGTTTCGTCCTTTTTAGGACTCATCACCCAGCCAAACTCCACCGATGACAGGCTCAGAAGGTGCCTTCCGAGTTGCAGGCCAAGGAACTATTGTATTTTTTAATTTTGTTGATTTTTGTTTTGGATTTCTTTTGGGGGAGGTCCCGCTCTTGGAAGCAAGAACCGGGATCTTGGTAACCTCTCACATCTTCTGAGCCTTTCATCGGTGGAGTTTGGCTGGCTGATGAGTTCTAAAAAGGACAAAACGGTCCGTCCCAGTCTCTTCACGGTGACAGCTCAGGGTGCGAATCCGTTTCTTGCTGCGTACTTTCTGCGTGTTCATTGCTTTTCTCGAATTGTTCACTCAGCATGTTAAAGAACGTTTACTAATTTCGAACGTGCGCTTAGTTCTTATTTAATGCCTTGATTAAATTCCTTTTGTGCCTTGCGAGTTGCAAGCCAAGAATATTGTATGTTTTAATTTTGTAAATTTTTTTTTTGGATTTCTTTTGGGGGAGGTCCCGCTCTTGGGAGCAAGAACCTGGATGGTAAACTCTCGTACCTTCTGAGCCTGTCATCGGTGGAGTTTGGCTGGCTGATGAATCCTAAAAAGGACGAAACGGTCTGTCCCAATCTCTTCACGGTGACAGCTCAGGGTGCGAATCCTTTTCTTGTTGCGTAATTTGTGCGTGTTCATTGGTTTTCTCTATTAGTTCACTCCGCACGTTAAAGAACGTTTACTAATCACGAAAGAGAATTTTGGTATTTATAAATGAAATTATACAGATGAAATTATAAAATTATATTTCAGAATGAATTGAAAAGAACCAAAAGTATTTAAAGATTTTTTGGCCATTGAAACCTGTGCTGTAATTCTAGTTTTGATATATAAAAATGATTTATAAAAAAATATATGAAATACCGATAAGTAAAGAAATTTACATAAAACTGAATTTTTACATACAACATGCAAATACCGTAGGTCACATGTTGATATATGAAGTTAGATTGTTGAATAATTTCTTAGCTATCGAGAGATAATTGCAGCTATTTAAACGATGAAACCCTTCGAGTTAAAAGTCTTTTTTTGTTTTTTTTAATCAACTTGTAGAGAAATTAAAAGTGCTTTATTGCAGTTTTTAAAAGATCAATATTAAGTGCCTTAAAAAATAATTAACTTCTTAATAAAAAAAAGCGCTCTAAATAATTCGGTTAGTCAGTGCTGGTTTTAAATATTATACACGTTTAGAAAATTGATGAAAATAAAAATCAAAACACTTTACGTGTATCAGAATCAGAAAAATATATTAATTATTAGAGAAAATGTTTTTTGAGGAGAATCGAGAAATAAAGCAATTAATCAAAAAATATTTATAAAACTAGCACAGAAAGTTTCAAATATTCCTTTGATATCCACAAAAAAAAGTAAAAATACATTTATAAAGAAAATTTGTGTCTTTACTCATGCAGTTCGTATAATCAAGCATACATGAAAATATCAAGTTTTTACAAAACAAATATGCATGGTTATTACTACTTTATTTTGAAAACATAAAATATTATAAAAGGTAATTAATTTAGAAAGTTAAAAATTCTTAACTCCTGCATTCATAAACTAAGACCATTATATTTGACCCCATAAAAGAATTTAATCTAGGTATGAGACGTATCTTATTATAAAAAGGGAAATGAATAAAGTGTAAGGATATAATATTTGTAATTAGTCTTAAGAAATTATATGTAACTAGCAGCAAAGTCTGTCGGACGCCAGGCATAAAACAATCTGAAAAATCATTTTATTATCAACTATCAAATTAAGTAAATGTAATCTAAATACTATGCTAACTTGTGAACGAAGTTTCTACGGCAAAAATGGTTTTGAGTTTCGAAATCAGCGTAAACAACTAAGTAAGTATGTCAAATTTCATTAAAATAGATGCAATGGTAAAAAAATTATTTGGTTTTGAACGTATGTTTTGTTAGAATTTCAGTTGTCGAGGTCAGTTCCCAAGAATAATTTTTTTTTTTTAATGTTTATCAGACCTATTTAGGTGTACTTTTTACCTGTACCCCTGTAATATAGGTTCTGAGAGTTTAATCTAAAGAATCATTTTCCACCCAAAAAGAAAAACGAAATACCAACCATATCTAAAGTTTAATTTATCTAAAGAATAATTATTATTTTTGACTTATAACGCCGAAAGGTATTTAAAACTCACCTTTGTATAATCTAAATACTGCGCTAACTTGTGAACGAAGCCTCTATGGCAAAAATGGTTTTGAGTTTCAAAATCAGCTTAAAAAACTGAGTAAGTATGCCAAATTTCATTAAAATCGGTGCAGTGGTAACAAAGTTATTTGATTTTGAACATATGTTTTGTTAGAATTTCAGTTAAAATTTCATGGAAACAACATGGAATGACAAAATGAACTAATATTTCATCCAGTTTTAGTACCCTTGATTCAATGGTACCATTGAGAACCTTGGATCTATCTTAATAGGTTAATTATATCGAGTTACATACAGATCAGACAGACAGACGAAATTAGCCAATTATATAAGTTGATTTTGCTAATACGCAATTTCATTTACTGTTCAATTTAAAAGTAATGGTGAAATTCAAAAACCAAAGATAAAAGATATTTATGAATATACAATGATATATACAAGTAAAATAATAGTACAGGATGATTCGAAAAAGATTTTACAACTTATAGTAGTTTTCAAAAAAGAAGGGTTTGCCATATAAGGTCATTCCGTAGCGATCGGTTTTGTCTGGAACAAAAGTCACCAGTCATGACGTCATCAACTTCATCTCCGAGCAATCAGTCCAAGATGGCGTCGTTTTGTGATAAGCGTGACCAAGAAAGGGCAAACTTTGCATAGGCAAGCAAGGGGAATAGTGTGGAACTTTTTAATTATTAAAACAATAATAACAGTAATATAGAAATGTATTTGCAATTCTCGAAACTACAAAAACCAGAATGTTTTCGTAATGTTATACGATTTCAGTTATGCATCTTAGCAATAGATGGCGCTGTTAGGAAATTCCGTCATCAAAAGATCTTCTTTCATGAACTGAACTGTAGTAAGGGTGTAGATAGGTATTCAGAATAAATATGTAAGTGATTGAAGAGTCATTTTATAGCAAAACACATTGGCTGACGTATAACTGTAATACTAAATAACGTCAATGCGAGTGCCAGCGGCAAGTATTTTAAAATGGCTACTTTTAATTGGATCAGAGCTTGATCGCTGCTTTTTTGTTTGAAGAAATTTGCGACAAAGGTTCAACGGAAAGTTATCACCGAGTGTGGAAAAGATCCTCTCAGTAGATTTACATATTTGTTGATATTGGTTGTTCTATTCGCCAAAACAAAAATCACGGACCCCCATGTGTTACTGATGCTGTCATTGAATGAGTGAAGGAAAGTTTTTATTTTTATTTCTCGTAGTCCTATAAAGTCAACACAGCGTGCGTCTCGTGAGACTGGCATTCCACAATCGACCGCTGGCACGTTTTACGAAGACATTCAATGCACTTCAAACCATACAGATTTACCCCCGTATTGTTTGTGACGCAGATAAGTTGGCGTCAGGATTTCAGTACAGAAATGTTACATCGAATAGAGGAAGACGAAGCTTTACTGGACACCATTATTTTTAGTGATGAAAAATACTCTGGTTGTATTTGTTAAACTTCAGATAGTCTTCCGAAGGCAAAGTTCCTTCTTTTTCCATGAGAAATCCATCAACGGTTTTGTGTATCTGGAGATGCTCGAGAATTTTTGTCATTCCACAGACAGACGAAAATGATCAAGAAGGTCAAATTCAGTTTCAGCAAGACGGCACACAACCTGTCTATCTCAAGGAAGTCAGGGATTTCCTCAATAGCCGTTTCCCAGGTCGCTGATAGATTTGATATCACTACATTTATTTTTGTAGGGTTTCATTAAACATCTAGTGTTTGTTCCATCTCCTCACATCGTCGTCGGGAGAATTCCCAGCCACGCTCAATCATATATCAACGTTGCGAACGCTATGCAAAGAATTCTGGGTCACGCAATTCCAGGTAAGGGATTTGGCATGTTATTTCAGTTGTTGTTATTCGAGCTTCATTTAACAACGTGTTCCCTTTATTTGTAGATAGCAAAAAAAGGTACTAACGACATCATTATGAATCGGTACTCGAACGCGGAGTTACGCATCCGTTACACTTATGAAGAACAAATGGGAACAGCTGAGAGGCCCAGCATCTTTACTGGAATAACTATCCGCAACAACGATTTTCAGCCAAGGATACATTCGCTGCCATCGTCGTCTTACATAAACAGGATCGTTACCTTTAATAGGGGCCGAAAAGGCAAGTGCGAACAGAAGAGCAAGCAGTTGGTTCAAGAGCATCTACTAGACAGTCCGTAGCAGCAGTAGGCATATCGCATCAAAGTGTACACAGTATTTCTGAAATCAACCTTTCTACCCGTAAGTGAGCGCGTGCAGGACTCTCGCAAGCTGATTTCCCTCCAAGTGTCAGATTTTGCGAAAGGTACCTGCAAGCAGTGTGCTGCATCTACGCTTTAACCGTGAAGCTGAGCCCATGCAAATCCACACACTACCATTCAGGCACGGCATCAACAGCAGTGCTCATTCACTGTGTGGGGTAACATTGTTAGATATCATCTGATTGGACCAGTATTTCTGCCATCTAGGCTGAAAGGGACACGTTTACTAACATTTTCTTCAAATTACAGGATGTTCTACTAGATATAGATCCGTCCTCAACTATGATTCACGCATAAGGGGGCTGTAGCTCATTCCTTGCTATTTCGAATGGTGTTAAATTCATTTGCTGTAGGCATTGGGGGTGACTGGTGCGCCAGTCATTGCGTAATCATGGACAGACGTGTTCAATAGGCGACTGAGCTAGTGAACTTGCGGGCCACGGAAGAAGTTGATAAATGGTGGCCATCTCAGGAATTGTTGGACGTTGCGTGCCACATGCGATCCCGCATTGTAGCTACTGTTGGTAAGTGGCCTAAGGCAGTCACTGAATATAAGAAGAATAGACTCCAACACATCAGAGATTAACAGAGTGGCTATTCAATGTACCGGCTACGCTTACTAGGCGCGAGAGGGACTGGAATCCAACGGCATCCCATACCATAACGCCACATGCCGGACCGGTAATATCTGTAGATGCATAATGCAGGACTCACTCAGTCTTTCCTTTGCGGTGCCGCCAGCAGGAATGCTACCATGATGGTGATAAAGACAGAAAAGAATTTGTTGGAAAAAACGACGTCAAGGCATTCGTCCCTCCATGCAGCTGCAGACATCTGTGACGTACAGTTAAACGTAGCCGAAACAATGGGCGCCACGCAAAAATTCCATGATGATGCTTACGACGTCGGAAGTACGTGCGGAGACTGGTTGCTGTGCAGCACAACCTAATTCTTGAGCTAGGGCGTGTGATATGTCTGTAGGATTCGTAATAGCCATGCGCACAAGATTTCTTCTTCTATGGTATGACAGGGTCATGGGGATCTTGGAGTACCTCCCTCCTCCACCCACCAAATCCAAATTCGCATCATTGTGAACGCTTTTCGTTCAAGACGAGCACCAATTTCTCGGAAGGATAATCCGCAATCTCAATTTGCCACAATTCTCTCGAAATCAAAATCGGAAACCTGCTGGTATGTGTATGGTATTCTTCGTTGAAGCATACTTAAGCCGTCTGAGCACAAAAACGACGAGCAAAAGCAATTCCAATACTGCACAGCTGTTCTTTATTCTCCTCTCTTATACTGCTTCTAGGGAGCATTTCTGGCTCACATTATTTGCATAAGTTCTGCGCTGCTAATTTTTTACATGTCCTCTCATGATGCAAATTTCTGGTCGATCGGAAGTGTTCTTTCTGGTGTTTCACTTTTAACAGTAAGCAGTAGATATATAATAATAATAATTTATTGCCTTACAAAAGTTTGTTAATACATAACTGATATGAATGTAATTTCCCATCGCCTTACGGCTGATCCCGTAGAGAAATTAAACTGGATGTCAATTACAGGCAAGAAAATAAAAAAATAAAAAATAAATAAAAGAAACTACAAATAGCATTACTGATAACATATAATGGAGAAAAAATAGAGTAGAATATAAAAGCGTTACTAACAAAATATAATGGAGGTAAATGGAACAATTCATTTGTAAGGGAAGTACAGAAAAAAGTTACTCATTTATAGAATTTAGATATGGTGGTATTACAATCTTCGTAAAGTAACTGAAATAATGGAATATATTAAATAATTTCATATGAATCATGAACTGCAATTTTCGGGTAAGAGATTAAGCCTAGCTCAACTAGATGAGCTAGTAAAGTAAAGAGAAGATTAAGGAAAATATTGAAAGTATGGCAGAGGAAAGGAAGAGGTTGGAAGATATCTGGTGAGAGTAGACAGTTGCGACCTGACAACGGAAAGGTAACGAATTAACTGATGAATTGGAGAATGGAAAAGTTGAAAATGGCAATAAAATTATGGAAATTTATGTTAGTGTAGGAAGACGAAGTTTTATTTTTTTTTTGAATTGTTTTATAGTGAGACTTTCACGAATATTGTGGGAAATTTTATTCCACAGGGAAGGAGCAGAACAGCTCAAAGATCTGTTTTTGGTAGAATGATGAGATTCTTGGAGTGAATAGAGTTGAAGAGGTTTTTGTATTGTAAGGATGCGATTGTGGCTTAGTAATTAGTGTGATAGAAGAAGAGATATTTTTATTAAGTAATTTATAAATGAAGAGAGTTAACTTACTAGAGGTCATAGAAAGAGATAACTTTTTATTTACGCCTAAGAGATTTAGTCGAGTATTGCATTGAGTTTTCGTCCACATATCTCAGGAAGTGTTTTTGTGTTTTAAGAATCATGTTTTGATAAAATTTAGAAGTGGTGTCCCTTATTGCAACACCATAGCAGAGGTTTGAGTGGATTAAGGACCAAAACTGATTTAGAAGTATTTGAGTCGGTAGAAAGTTTAGTTTTTTAATAATGCTCAAGTTATTAGAGATTTTTTAAGAAATTTGTTGCGTATGTAAATTCCAGGAGAGATACTGTTTAGGGGAGTTACCTAGACATTTGAAGGAATGCATCTCCTGAAGGACAGAGTGTATATATATTGTGTATAAAGAGTATAATTTAGAAAAACAAAGTACATATTTAAATAATGTTTCTAAAGAAATGAACTATCATGTAAAAGAATTACTTATCCTGACATTAAATTTGTCGAATTATAGAAAGCTTCGATAAATACTTAAAGAATTCGTGTATATATATAAGCCAGACAGTGATTTGGGATTTGAAACACCAATATCAAAAAAACTAATCACTGTTTTAAAAATGCCAATTTCAAAAAACAAATCACTGTTTCCATGGAGATATAATTTGAATATCCCCACTTCTTCAGTGGTGTAATTTGGAAATATCATAGGTTTAGTAATATAAGTTAATTTTTATTCTTATATTCTACGCTTCTTGAATTCTAAATTGCAAATGATTAATTGAAATCTTTGCTTTACGAAATTTGAAGACCACCAGCTTCAAGTTTTGTGTGTTGGATTATATATATACCAACATTATATATATATAGTTTTATTTTACACATAAATCTTTATAATGCAAATAAAAAAAAAATTGATATAAAAAACAGTAATAAAAGACAGAAATGAGGAGTGAGATCAGTAAATATAATTAAATATCAGTGACATAGTACAGGAACGCCCTCATTTAGCATTATCCATCCAAGGAGTGTATAGTATTTTCAAAATGTTCGCCGTTCCGACGGACATACAGTATATATCGTTTCTGCAATTTTTTTTATCTTCAGATGATACGGCCACGAAAGTTTCCAGAAAGACCTTTTACTCTTTACTTTTGCGTCAGCACACTACCTGTCCACCAGAATTTTTGTAAGACCAAAAAAATCACACTACCACTTGTCTCCGAAATATAAGCTGAAACAGCTTCTGTACATATGCAAGGATGGGTCCCTTTTTTTTCTTCTAGATCGCATCAATGTTGTTATATTAGAATAAAAATACCCTTTATTACGTGCTATCTCGACTGATTTCAAGATCTAGTACTAGTTACTACACAATTTACATTCCAAAATATTAGCTCGTTCGGTTAAAGATAATCTGTAACTTAACAGGCCGTGAAGGCTCTGGGGTGCGCGAGAGATTTAGATCAATATTCTCTCAAATATCTAGGGTCGTCTCAATTCTCTCAATATCGCCGTCTCTAGCGGCGAACAGGGTTAAATAATTATCCCAGAAATTTGCAGTAGGTCGCAATGACGCCATTAGCAGGACATGCCTTGAAAAAAAATATAGTTCCAAAAATCACTATCAGGGAGCGTTTCAGGCGTGAATGGTATCAGTGTGGAAATTTCCTTTAGTATGTCATCTCTCCTATCACTATTTAAGCAACAGCCTTACACGCGTTTTCATTCGCATTTTGTGCTCAACTCAAACTGACGACAGTGCTATTACTTATGAAATTGTTTTACCAAAACGGGAATTCTGCACGGGAAGCTTTGAGGAGGTTTAAGTCGTTAAAAGGTCCCATGGCTGCAAATGGGGTACGAAAAATGATTGTCAAATTTGAAGAAACAGGGTCGTTGAATGTGAAAGCCGGAAGAGGACGAAAGCTTATTGCCGCGCAGGTGGTTGACGATTTTCCGATCAAAGTGGAAGAGGACAGAATGTGAAATGTCAGGGCCAGGTTCGGTGCGTTTCAGTGTTCGGCGCGTTTCGTTCGGCCAGCCTATTGCCACGGTCCGCAAAAATTGTTCGGAACATTATGCGCTACTTTGCTTATAAAATTTCTCACGTTCAACAACTGCTGCTTCCTAATCTGCGTCAACGAGATACAATTCTTAGCACTACAATTCTGAGCTCGGATCGAGGTTGACCCGAATGATCCTGAACATTCTCTGAAAGGAAGAGATATATCCATCTGCATGGTGCAGTGAATACGCATAATTGTTATATTTGGGCAAAAGAAAATCACAATGAATGTCTGGAAATTTCTTTACATTCCACAAAAGTGACCGTTTGATGTGGGTTTCCGTCAACATTTATTATTGGACCGTTTTTCTTCGAAGAGCGTGGGCGTACAGATCCTACTCCAGGTTCCGTTATTGGCAATCGATATGCGTCCTTTCTAATCACTTTAGTGATTGCCGCAGTCCAACAACTTCAGTGTCCTATAGAAATTCCTTTAGAAAAATGAAATTTCATATTAGAAGGTTTTGATTCGCATCTAACAATTCTTTGCTAAGCCGGCAAGTTAGATCTATTTTCTTTGGCGACAAATTACAAAAGCGTGATGTTCTGAAGTTTTAAAAGGAAAATTTACCATAGTTGAGATAGGATGGTAAGCCAAACGCCCGCATTTAACACTAGAGTAAGAAACCCGACAGAGGCCAAAGTTAACTCGAGGGTCAGTTTGAGAAACACCAGTGGAAAAAAAATTCCCGACCACCTTCCGGAATTGAATCTGTGCTTCTCCAGTCAGCAGTCCCGCACCTAAAGCACTGCTTACCACAGCATAGGGATGTGGAAGTTTCAATATTGTTTGTTTTGCCCACGTTTGTAAAAAATGCACACCATGAAGGAAACATGCAAATGAAACTTACAGGAAATTTAAAGCAGAGTATGATATGCAAATAATTAAAATTTGTGAATTATTGCGCATGCCTAGACTTAGCAGCGCCCTCTGAACTATAGTATAAGAGTGTATAAGTAGAGGACTGTTGTGAATACTGACAAGTACTTTTTCGTCGTCAGTGAGCTGTACACACGTGTGTACTCGAGTCAGTAAGGGGTCGAATGATGGGGGCCGAATGATCGCCTTGCGTGAAGGAGGATTCATACTGTGAAACTGCTACTCGTTCGGGGCAGAATGTGACGACAGCGATGCGAGTGTTAAAGCAGTGGACTAACGAGAACAGGAGGAGTCAAAAATCCGGAAGCGCACCACGAGATGTGACGATACCACAGGATGACAGAGACCTCATCCTCATGGCAATGACGGGCCGTTCAGCTTCTTCTAGAGTGTTACCACAACATTGAAACACTGCAACAGATTCCACGGTTGCCTTGTTCCACGATTCGACGGCGTCTGCTGAGCAGAAGACTGCGTTCATGCCTTGCTTTGTGGAGGATTCCATTGTGCCTGAAACATCGACGCCTCAGGCTCCAATGGGCTTACGAACACACCCACTGGAGTGCAGATTGACACCATGTCATGCTTTCGAACGAGTCCCGCTTCAGCTTGATTACAATTACGGCCGCTTCAACATTCGACGATATCAAGGTGAGCACCAACTTACAGACTGTATTGTCCAGCGTCTTACTACACGAACGATAGTCGTGATAGTTTGTGGAGGAATTTGATACAGTAGGCGATCTCGGCTGCTACAACCGCTACATCACGGACGTTGTGGAGAGTGAAGTCGAAACCTTCATTCAGCACACTCCTGGAGCCATATTCCAACAAGACAACGCCGGACCACACGTTGCCAGAAAAGTCCAGACCGTCTTCGAAGCAAGGCTGATACCTCTTCTTCCCTGCATGTTCACCCGATATGTCACCTATTGAAAATATCTGGGATATGCCAATACCGATGTTGCCATCCGCCAATACCGATGAACTCGGATAGAAGTAGCCTGGCAGGCGATTCCCCATTAACACATCCAATAATTTTTAACGTGTCTTATTGTAAATTAGGAGGCGCCAACTATATTGACACTTATTAAAATATAAATTTAAAAATATTTAGCAACGTACGTTTCCGAATCCCTACGGACTGGATTCCATTATCAAGCATACTAATCCCTGGCCCCCAAAAGTGAAAATGGTCATCAAAATGAAGAGTTTATTTCTCTTGAACGACTCCCTCTGGGATGACAATATTTACTTTTTGGGGCCAGAGATTGACAAGCTTGCAAGTCCTGTTGTTGCATTGCTCTGAAACTTTAATCGTTTGTTTGTATCACTATTAGTAATGTGTGTAATAAATTTCCTTCCATTTTGATGGTTCCTTCATGGTGTATATATATAAATTGTTGAACCAAATACTTAATTGTAATCATCAATTTTCTAGATGTTTCATAACTTCGGATCATCCAAGTTAGGTAATTACTTTGTGGTTTTAATTTCTGTAAAAGCTGGTTGTTATTATGGCATTATCTTTAATCTTGCCTTCAGGACTCTGACAACAGATTCTTCGACAAAAAATACTTATGGTTGCTTAGCAACCACCCACGATTCCAATCTTATCAGAAACGCTAAGCTACATGAATGCTCTTACCTTTCTAACAGGCAGTAGTTGGCACTCAGCTTATTTGCAGTTATTTATAGAAGTTTCCATTTGAGACCTTTCATTAATGGAAGAATAGCCTTAAGGAGAAATTGATGGAATGAAAAGATTGGACAAATGATTAATACAATGGAAGTAGGAATAATTGTGACACCTGAACAAAATCAAACTAAAAACAAAATACACCTTAAAAATAAAATAAAGGAAATTCATGGGCTGTCCTCCGACAACCTCAACGAATTTTTCATGCGCAATTAAAAAAAGAAAAAACTCCAAAACACATTAATTAACTAATTTTTAGGCGCTTATTCTTATTTTAATTGCATTTGGAAAATTCACTGAGGCTGTCGGAGGATTGAGCACATCAATTTCCTTTATTTAAATTTTAATGTATATTTTGTTTTTAGTTTAGTTTTGTGAGGTAACATATTTATTCCTACTCCGTTTATATTCACCTCTGTATTGAGACCTTGGGTGCTATAGTAACTACTGTCAAATGATGACATTTGGGTGAAATAGCTGTTTTGGGATGTCACTTGTAAACATTGTCTCATCTACTTTTATTTAATACAATGTATTTAGAAAGACTTACTCAAGAATTTCAAGAAACCAGATAACGCTGCGTTCCAACTTTCGAATATTACCACAGCGAGAGAACATTCACCTTAAGAAAAATCAAAACAAAACAAACAAACAAAAATCTTCCTCAACAGAAGGAATTATTCATTCATAATCATTTTCTTAAGAAAGCGATTATTCCGTTTTAAGAATGATGTAAGTTGAAAGATTTTTTTACAACATATTTTCTTCTTAACTATTGGCTTAAATCAATAGCCAATCATTCTTTTTAAGAAGTTTAAGAAGATCCATTCAGAGGTTCAAAAGGTTTTAGGGAACCCGTATGTTAATTGAACACATAAAAACCCTAGGAAAAGAAGCTAAGGAAAAATAAGAAATAGGAAATTTTACGTGCATAAGTGAATCATAAAATCATCAACTGTCTGACGAGTTCTAATAAGGACGAAACAACTGATGATAATTAAAACACTATTGGGAAAATTATAGATTTTTGACATTTACTTTTTTTTCATGTTTCTTAAATAGACTGATATTTCAACTTCTACAAGTCCATGAAGAAGTTTCTCTTGTAAATATTTTGGAAAGTGGTCAAAGATTGTCTAATGAGTTTCAGTGTCTCCTTGGGTGGATTGTTTTACATATTTCCCTGTCGTGTGGTTGGAAAATGTCTGACAAATTCCTGCGTTACTTAATTCCTGAGGCTCTTTCTCTAATGGTCAGTGAGTGGAAAGTTTCCTGTGGTTCTACTTTTAGTTTAGTTTCCAATAGAGGAGTTTAGGTTCATCAAATGAGTCAGTCTCGTGTGTGTCTTGTAGTTTCCTCTCCCTGAACAACTACTCAAATGTTCTTCTTGAAACTTGGTATACATATTCGGGGACTAGGATCTTAATTTTTATATTTGATACCTTTCCCAAGTAGGTCCTTGTCGCGAGATTACAACGAAATTGCGAGGAAAAAAAACACCCATAGATAAGTATTAGAAATTAAACAGCGATATAGAATATATACAGAATATAGAAATCGATGTCGTAACCATTGAAAATTAACCCTTTTGGTCCTTGCTTTGATTGGATGAAAGTTAATTGATTTTGTGCAATTTAAGTAAATAATGGTGATTCAATTAATGTTTTCAAAAATTGATTAATTTGTATTTGTTGATTAATAGGTCTATTTAGGCGTGGTGGTTTATCCCGAAATCTTGAAATTATATATTCTACATTATTTTATTTTATTTTTGAGAAAAATCTTCTGCCTCAGAAATTTTGAAGATGAACTTTTTTCCCCCAGGCTATTGGAGAACGGTTTCTCATTTAGACCAACCCGAAATAAAATCTTGTGTACGCTACTATATCTGTAATAATATAACAGATATTTAGATTTTAAAAAATATTCTTAATCTTTTTTTTTATTCATTTGTTTTTTAATATTCTGAATCTAAGGAATTAAGGTTTAAGGTTTTTCTGCTGTCAAAAACATTGCTCCAGTAATGTTTTGTCTTGTTGTTTTTCAATTATTTTTATTTTTTTGTATTTTATTATATTTTTATTTCAAGTATTTATAATTTTCATTCCAGAGATGTGATGTTGCCTTGATATTTCTTACTACACTTCTTATACTTAAAAAAAATACTTAGTTAGGCTTAGTTCATTATTTCGATAGGATTATTGCAGTAGCCCGATTTAGTAGCAATACTGCAGTTTGGACTCGAGTCGGGTTTGGACTTCACGAGCTCTCTTTGTTGTCGTATATATCATGTCTGCTCAATAGTATACACCTCTACAAAACATATCTTCAGGTACTCATCCCTTCTTCTACCAATTCTATTTACCTTCTTCTTGCTGTCCCATAAGTCATAAACGCCAACCACCATCTTTCAATGAAGTTCATTGTTTTAAAATCCCGAGCCTTTTCTTTTTCAAAGAAAATATTATTTCATTACACTCTAATTCACACTTGCAGTATTAATGTAATTATTGACTCTTTCTTTGCACAGAAATTCTAATGAGAATTTGGTTAAAATTTTTCTAAGTATCTTGAGTAGGTATTCCTTAGGAAATCCATCTATTCATATTTATAAAAGAAAACACTGGGTTTTTTTTCCTGCCCGCTACTCCTGAGAAACCATAAGACACAGAAATTTGCAAATAGTGTCAAACATTACGTGTACTATTGAGGATGTCTACATTTCATTTTTCATCAACATCGGTCAACCGTAAATCACGTGAGATAAGGTTAAAGTCTAAACCGTTGATTTTAGATGACCAAAATGATAAACGAGTTGTTCCTCTCATTGAGATGAAGTTTTTACAATAGTCCGGTCGCGATCAAAGGTCATGTGACTGAGTAAATGACCTCAGAATCCAAGGTCACCTGAGCATTAAAAATTTTACTTGAGAGATTGCTAGTTGATCTTAAAAAACAATTTATATAACTTGGATATGAATAAAAAAATGGGCCAAGAAAATTGAATTTTTAAGTAATATAATCGTTTACGAGGGATTCATCCTAGGGGTGAAGTTGATTCAATATTTGGCTCTTCCTTCAGCCTTCGTCAGGAGGTGTTTGCATCAGGAGTTGCGTGAACTCCTGCGCTGTTGCTTTTTTCAAAGTTCCTTACAACAGTACATTTACAATTTTTCGAAGAAGAAAGAAGATGGCCTTATATCGATTAATTTTGGGACTTCCTCGAAAAAACTGGTATTATTTCAGAAGTCTTAATAATATTTATTTGTTGAAAACCTACATATTTTGTGTTTATTACGTGTATAAATATTTCATGTATAATCGTCAGTGAAAATAGTGGGATTAGGAAGTGATTAAATAGAAAAGGAATTCTACAGAAAATTACTTCCAGAGCAGCAGCATCACTCTCTCAAAGTTCAATTTCGAGCTTGTGGATCTTTGGTCTTTTGATAATGTTTCTAATTGGGTTTTTGCCACTGGAAAACTGTCATTCACTCATTTCATAGCAAAAGACTGATTTATCTATAACAAATACACAATAATACATATTATATTTATTGAATACAAAAGTACACAATTTACATTTTCTGAAAATAAATGATTAAATCCGCATTATTTTATCTATGAAGAGGATTAATTTTTATTAACCATATGCAAGGGATTAAGGATTTAACTAGATGCAACCCGTGAAATATTCACGGAATTAAAACATATTCCATATTTTTGAAATATCGTAAAATTTTTCAAAAACACAAGATTGCAAACGATGTTCTAAGCTCATGTTTTATAAGGAATAAAATGTATAAACCCTGCTGCATTCGATCTATTTGTTTCTGCAAACGTGTCTCTCATCTCATGCTGGAAGGAACATTGTTCGTAGAGGTTTTCGTCCTTCCAAAGGCATGCGCAAGATATTATAACATAGAATATAAAAAACAAATAAAGACATTTAATAACCATTATATCATATTATTACAAATTATATTCTTAGATTAGTATTTTCGTATGTTCACTCTTATTTTCACCATTTTAGAGTAATTATTTAAAACTATTTTTCTTCTTATTAGTATTACTAATATTCAAAGTATTATTATTTTGTTATTATATTAGATGTTTTTTTACAGTTATCTCAAAGTTTCGCTTGGAAACTTCACGAAAAACCTAACTATATAGACAGAATCTTGCTCTCGTAATATTGAGAAATGTTGGTGGCGCCACCTTGTATTTTCTTTCTGCGTAAATACTGTTTCTGTAGCGCTGTTGGGATGACACACAAACATATATCCGAACGGTTTTCGCCTATTGATAGTATGATTTCCTTATTTACCATAATAAGATGTTAGCAGAAATTGAATAGAAATTCATTGTAAATTACAATGATTTAATTTATGTATTTTTGGCTTCTTCTAGCATTAATTTTTAATAAGAAATTATTTGGAAAAGTTTCAAATGAAAAAGTTAGATACTGTAGTCGCACACTAAGTTTCAAGAAGATTAATCCAGATGTTCAAAAGTTCTTAGCTGGGAAACACCCAATGAGTGATTTGATGAATTTTACTTTTTTCTGTTGAATAAAAATATCTATTGACAATTCTTGAGTTGTGTATTTCTTAACTGCGTAATAATTAATTCCGTAAATCCTTAAAGTTCAGAATTGCTGGAGTTTTCTATTCATCGCCTGAATTGATAAATTATTCCAAATTAACGCAATTGGATTAAATCCCGCTATGGAAACCCAACACAGAAGCTTATTAGATTAACGATTAATGGTTAGTTTTCACTGGGTTTCAGCAATCAATAAGCTTCTTTATCTGTAGAGGCATCCGACCTTTCAGAATCAATGTAACATAAATGCAATTCATTAGTTTTTCATTAGTGATATACGACGTACGCCAGAGCACGAGGCACATCAACAAACGTTCTTTTTGTTAGCCTAGGAAAAAAAGGCTCGTCGAATTACGGAAGCTGTGTCTGTCTGTGTGTGTCTCCAACATCTGAAAAGATATTCTTAAAGGGCATTTAAGGACTACATGGGATCTTTATGTACGAAATAGTTTCCAATTTGGTATCTTGCCGAAAACCCTTGCGCCAGAAGGCGATAAAAAAATTACACATAGAAAAGCAATAAAACAGTGATTTTCCTATCTTTTTCTTAAACAATGACTTAACGAGGCAAAGTTTTCGTAATAGTATGGAAAGTTTTATTAAATTCCTACAGCTCTAGTGTTTGGGACTTATAACTCTAAAGTATTTCAGTTTCCTATGGTAATTCATGTTTTTTTTCATTTCGTTATTTTTTCTCCGTTATTTATTTTTATATTCTTAGAGCAGCATTATAAAGAAGGAATACTGAACAACAAATTCTACGTATAGAGTAGGTTTCCGAATGTCTTAACTGACACTGTCGATATTTGATTCTTTTTCTTAATAATGGACTGAACATGTGAAACCTATGAAGTCCTATTTTATTCACTGGAACATTATTTCCTTTTTTATTACGTTTGTCTGCTTTTGAGTGCATCATTTCAAAAACGCCGAAAATTCTGTAAAATTTTGTAATTAGCTTAATTTTGTAATTAAATAGGCAATTAATTTATTGTCCTACTTAAACCCTAATCACATTCAATGTGGTCTCCATCATTCCTATACCCCGACAATGACCCACAAAACTCTAGTTAAAACGTTTAAGAAAAAGTTTACAATTCTTTAAAATAAGACCCAATTTAAAATTATTATTTTGATTCCAAACTCTCCTCGCTCCATTCCACAAAATTACCTCCCACCGCTGTCTGCTCAATCCGAGTACTGATGAATAACTGAGAATACATCTAATGTGTAAGGCTATGCTAAGACTTAGTCACCTGAAAATGTATTTCATTATTGTTAAATGTTAGAGTAAGTTTACAGAATTAATTGTTATAATTTCTTCAGTTACTTTTTTATAATTGTAATTACTTTTCGACGTTTTTCTTGTCATCAAACCTTATCCTCACATTGTTTTTCAGCTTTTGAAAACCTTTAAACTTTTGAAGCCTTTAGGGTATTGGTGTAAATACAAATAAGTATTAAGAAATATTATTAAACATCATCCACTACACCAGAAATAAATGTTAAAACATTTATTTCAAAAAAACAGCAATTTTTCGAGGAGAAAATAAAATAAATAAGAATTCTTTGCAATGAAAAGAATGCTAAAATTAGAAAAGTAATCGAAAGCTTATGTATAAGAACCACAAAAGGGAACAACTTAAATAGAAATGAAGGAATTAATATGGAGGAAGGAATGGTAAAATTAGCTAAAGATTTAATTCATAAAGAATATTTTAATCGCAATAATAAAGTAATAATTGAAGAACTGGATTGTAAAAAACAATTGAGTTTTGATTCAACACTCGAGGATTATTGTGAAGTAGAAGACGATATTCCATAATATTGAATTAATATTATATTGTTTATGTGATATTCACGGATATTGTAAGTTCAAAATCTCGTGGCTTAATATTAATATTATTATTTGTAAAAGGCCTGAAAAAGAGGAGGCGTTTTATTTTCTTCTCGATAATTTGCTGTTTTTTTTTTTTTAAATGAATATAGTGTTCTAACATTTATTTCTGGTGTAGTGGAAGATGTTTAATAATATACTTTACAATAGAAAAGGTTTGAAGACGAAATATGGGCCGTTTATTTATAAGTATTAAGAAAGTCGACATCTGTTCATAGGTTTTAAGGAGGCAGGGCTTAGAAGTGGGACGTGACCTCGAAAGTTGTGATGTGGATAACTCCTGTAAATTTTGAGCTTTTCAACTAAAACTGACCTTGACTTCGGATGGCTAAATATCAAACTTTATTATTAAAATATTATTAATAAATACTAATCATAAATCTAAAGGTGCTTCACCTTTGGGAAATACACTTACCGCGATAGATGCACGACAGCGATATTAGTAAAATCAATCTAGTATAATAATTATCTAGTAACAACTTTTTAGGCAAGAGAAAACTGAATCTTGTTCTCCTTGTTTTTTATATTTCTCTAATTAACTAAAATACTAAAAATATCTTTCAAAAAAACAGAAAGAAATGGAATTGTTTTGATTTCATCAGAATTGACGTTAACAAAACCACCGAATAATGGATCATAAATTTTCATAATAAAGGAATTTGTTTATACAGGGTGTTTCAAAAATACACGGCATAATTTCAGGTATGTATT
>JAFIDM010004315.1:3281654-3299577 GCA_023159025.1 Thereuonema tuberculata | reverse complement strand
ACTAATTTTGGCATTTAATTTTCTATCTACGATCAGCTGTGGATGATTATCGAATTGAAGAGTTTTCAACAATTCCCAATAGATGGTTTGGAATGAATATTTTATGGTGATTCTGTGAGAAATTCAATAGTTACGTAACAGTGTCTGTTCAAGTCCTTAGCCTCTTTCAGGCAATTTCTGTTTTAAAAAGAGAATCATTTACTGTAGAGAACAAAGAATGTTGTTGAACTCATTATATAAATCTTAAGAACTCTTTGCACAAGAGGCCTCTAGAAGCAATGTGGAAACCACGAATTTAGATTTATTACAAATTTGTCTCATCTTCTCTAGTAACCGCAGAGTGTCATTAATGTGGACAACAATCCATTAAAGTTTTTAATAACACTTACTTAAGGATTAGCTTTTGAAGTTATTGGATCTATCTATTAATCTGATTGTAAATGAAAACATATTCTGTCAATAACATATCCGTTTTGGCGAACTAGTGAACCAATCAGTGAATAACAAAATTTCTTCTTTAAATCCGTTGCTTTGAAGATAAATTCATGAAAAATACACATTTAAGCCAGTTACAGCTCAATTTCGTTCACACAACTTGGCTTAGTTAAGAACATCTAGAAAATGTAATTTTTTCAGATATCTACAATTTGCTATAAGCTCAACTATCCATTGCTTAGTAGATTGATTACGAGCTCTGTAAAAGGAAGAATCAATTTTAAGGACTATATTAAACAGAGATCGGTCCACGTTTAGGGAGGGATTTCCAGCGTGTTTTTTAAAGTATAGAATGGACGGAGGCCAAAACAAATGGGCCTAGTTTAAGATGGAACATAAAAAGTAAATTTTGTGGAAATCCTACATTCGTTTTAGGATGATGCGATACAAACAGAGAAATAAACAAACAAGAAAAATAATAATGACCGAGATCAGAGTTCACTAGCTGGCAACCCGCTATTTTCACGCTATTTTGGCGGTTATCAGCTGGGAGTTCTCAATACAGAGGTTAATAGATGGGGATAAACGTAGAAAAGCAATCAAAGAAAACATAACAAATACACAAGACAAAACATATAAAGAAATTCATGGGCTGGCATTCCACCGGCCACAAATTGATTTTCAGTCTCCCTTAAAAATAATAGAAAGCGTCAAATATATACATAAACAACAATGGATGAGACTACTCCCAGCTGATGATCGCTAAGGACAAACCAGATCAGCTGTTTCACGCTAATTAGATGAATGCTTGGTCTCGCCTATTGTTGTTTATTCTTGTATTTGGTCCTTTTTATTTTTTTTTTAATGGCCACTGAAAATTTATTTATTGGCCGGCGAAACACCAGCATATGAATTGTTTTCTTTATTTTGTCTTGTGTATTTATGTTGTCTTTTATTTTGGAGGTATGATTGTCTTTTCATCGTTTCAGCAAGAAAAATGTTGAAGTAAAATAACGAGACTTCCTGTGTACAATCATCAGTGTTAGTAGCTCATACTATCACTTTAGATGTCGCTTTTAGTGCTAATGATGGCAATACAGTTTCAGTCCACTCTCTTACTGTTGTGGTCACACGCGGACCTTTGAACATCAAATTCAATTCAATGAGAATCGATAGAAACCAGTCATTGCATTGGTTGTAGAAGACTTGAGTGAGAACAACACATCTCCAACATTTTCATTAATTATCGCTTTTAATACTAATGATTAAATACACACATACTCATAAAATAAGATATTCAGTAAAGTAACCTTCAATGACTGAACTTACGAAGTCTTCCTATTCAGCTTAAACTATATTTTTTCTCTGTTTGTTTGTCTGATTCAGCTTCATGATAAAAATACTTTGGTCCCATTTGCTTAAAATGAATGAATTGGTTAGTTATAATCCAGTTGAAAACATGAGAATAATTAAAATGGTTTCCAAACCCATTTGGAATCCTTCCTCAATCCCCGATTTCGTTGAAGTTGAAACATATCGTCTCTACGACAATGTTCTGTTTAAAACAAGAGCTCGCTTATTTTAGTATCCAGGATCTTGACACCCATCAAAAGTAATCCCTCTTTTCATCACGATCCAACAACTAGACCAATTATTATCTTAAAACCTCGTTAAATTCTTATTTATATGTTAACTTAAAAGATAAATACGAAAGTTTTTCTTTCCACCGTTCATCCTTCAAAATTCTATGATTTCCTGTATTGAACATCATTCTTCTTCTAAAAGCAACCTTAAATGAAGGTCAAGTCATTTGAAATGCTTTGTCTAAAGTTTTTAAAAAAAGCGAATTTTTGAAATGATTTTGAAAACAAATTAGAAATTTAATACTTTAATAGTGAAAGTGGAGACTTCAGTAACAGAAAAATATAGCGTAAATGAAAAAATTTCTCTTCCAATTCAATGGCATTTGAAAAAAATCAAAAATCAGCATAATTTTGCTTTTCCTTAAAATGCTTTGATTTGAAAGATTTTAAAACGACGGGGAGTTTCGAATGTTAATGTTCATTTTGTGATTCTGACTCATCATGCGATGAATTTATGATCGTTGTTAGTTAAATTTTATGTTCAAAAGTCCATTTTAGAATTCGAAATGGAAAGGGAAAATCATCATTTAATATAATAAATACAGGGGCGTGTATTTGCTTAAACTGTATTATTATTTAAGCGAATAATTTGCTATTTCAAACTTCCAAATACAAATTCTAAATCGTAAAGGAGATAAATTATCTACTTGGGGATGTCTTATTCCTGTATGCTCGTAGCAGACCAAAGTCCAAGAAATGCCCCCCTCCCTTTTAAGTTTCCAATCGTGTTTTATGGTTGTTGAAGAAGTTTGTAAATAAGTTGCATTTTGGAAATATCCACCAGCGAGTAGATACTTCGTTCAGGTTATTATGAAAAACTCTGGAAACAGTTTTTATTTACATTATGTTGTAATTCCTGAATCAATACCTCCTGACACAAAACGCAGTACACTTGGCTTCGTGTTAAAGTATAAATGAAAGTTTAAATGATAATCAGATCCCTTTAGAATATTTCAATTAGTTGATTTTTTTTTCGTTATTAACAAAAAACTTACGCCTAAAACACTCGATTTCGGAGAAATTCAGTTATTTAGATTAGTTATTAGAATAGGGTTAAACTGTATTTCTATATTAAATTGTTGTTGAGTTTATGTTTTCCAATGCTTCATATATATGCTATTTTACAATTGCCCCTTTGTTTGCTCTTATATCTTTTAATTCTGAACGCATTAACGTGCAAGCTGACTAAAAGTACGACCAGAGATAGGAGTGTGTGCTACGGTTTGTCATTGCGCATCAGAAAAGAAGTCTAAGCAAAAGTGTTGATTTAAATAAATACTAAAATATTTATTTATTTTAAAATTTATTTAGTGAATTGGATATAAAAGTAATAGTCTATTTATAACATTATATTTATGTGAATTAATATCAGAGAGAGATTTAGAAAATGACCAAAAAGGTCAGCATTGGAACGGTTTCAATTATGGCGTCGTCCTGGTCAAGGAAAAGCTTTGAAGCGAAGCAAATCGTATTGAATGTTAATTGCAAACTTCAGATTGATAATCCTTCGAATTCAGTTTGCTTTTTTAGTAAAATTATTCCGTGCTTATTAAAATATAAAGTTGATATGTCCACTGAACATGAATTGGAATATTATGTCCTATGAAATATTTACAATGCTATGATTCATAGGCTGAATTTGGGGTGGGGGGAAAGAGGGTACAGTTGCTCCCATCCTCCAATATTTTAAGGAAAAAAAATAAATTTAAGTCGACAAGCAGTAGTCACTTTTAACTAACAAATTTCTGATGAATTGAATTATCTACATGTTACTTCAGTGGTAACTGAAAATACCTTACTGTTTGTGAGAGATTAGATTTTTTTTGCCCCCCCCCCTTCCCATCAAATGCTGAAATTCCGCTTAAACTATGAGATGAAGTATTGAGCACAAAATTTTAAAAATATAATAGATCCCAATTGTTTATGAAAAAATCCAGGGGCTCCCATGCAATTAAAGGATGTTGCCTCCCCCCCATAGCGGATGTGAATCACCTTAAGAATACTTTCTTCCCTTCGGTCACTTAACACTTGTAATGATTATAAGTTAAGTCATCGCAGACTTTAGATCAATTCTATGAACAGTAAGATGTGGAAATTCCAATATTCAGTGATGTGGTATTCGAATTATCGATCTTTTAACAGAAGAATTTAATTCGGTATGATTTCATCCAATTTCATTGTTCTGTACGTATCTTTTAGTCAAATTTTAATTTACTTAAAAAAAAAAATAGATAAAAATTTTGATTTTCATTTCAGGAACTGTTTTATTTTTTCCAGTTTTTTTTAAGAGACATTTAAACTTCAGCTAAGATATCTACAAATTGTTCTTACAGTTTTAAACTTAAGCCAGGATTGTAATGGATTTCATTACATACTGCTGATGAATAAATTAGGATTTTTGTTTTAATGTAGTTGTAAAAGAACTAAATCCATTATTAAAAATCAACTCCTAGGATATGAGGCTTCTCAGATCATTCAATCTGAGGGTGAGACTTGTCTGGAACATCTAGTAAAACCACTGGATATGTACATCTTAATAATAGACATATTCGAGAATTGTGGAAGATCTACACTTTTCTATTGGAAATTTTTTCCAAATGCATTTTCGCAGAGAAATTAATACAAGAATACCACAAACATTCCCATAGAAAACCATTGGAATCTAAAAAACGGATTTCTTTGTCTCAAAACAATAAATTTAATCCGCTTTAGCTAATCTAATAATTAGATAGTGGTTTCATTTCAGATAATGAAAAAAATGTACTGTTTATATTCAATCGATATTAATTTGAAATTAACTAATTTTTAATTAAATTTTTAATTTAATTTTTAACTAACTTCGTTTTTGTTTTTTTATGACTTTTAAAAAAGAAAGAAAATAAGGAAATTTTAAGAAATCAATTTAAGTTAAGTAGACTTTAAATTCTTTTTAATTAAAAAAGATATTAATTCCTTGTTTGCTGTCACGTGGTAGGGTAGCCATTTGCATGATAATCTCTAAATTCAGAAATATCTTGTTTAAATTTCTTTCAGAACCTATTATAATGTCTTCATGAAAAAATCTTCATCGTCAAAGTATATTTTTTAATTCAGGATGACCAACCATACCAATATGACCGGAATATTGAAATCCGCAAGTCCCGGGCACCGATTTCGGAATGAACTGTCCCGCAATGTGATTATCCCTCAACAGCTCAGAATAACGTTTTTTTTTTGGTCGTACAAGTCCGAAGGTCCCGCATTGTGATTTTAGAAATACGGTCACCTTTCTTATTTCAGAAAAAAATTTCTAAGAAACTTAACCGTAATTGATTAAAAACAAATCTACTTTTCAACAGTTTTCGTTATTTCTTTGTATAATAATTTTAATTAAAAAAATTAAATTAACCTTTTTTTTAATTAGATCTAATTACAGTGGTACCTCGACATACGAATTTAATTCGTTCCGTGACGATATTCGTATATCAAAAAAATCGTATATCAAATCAATTTTTCCCATAGAAATTAATGGAAATAGAATTAATTTGTTCCAGTGATAGGAATTTACCCCCGCAAAAAAATAATTAACATGCTTTAAATACCAACCAAATATAGATTTAATATAAGATTAATACAATGTTTATTGTATGCATGATATAAATGTACTACAATTTTTTATTAAATGTACTATTTTTTTACACTAAGACTAATCACTATCACTGCCCCTCTGACGTCTGGACCTTTTGGCCTCAGTTGCAGTTGGTGTATCGCCACTAAGACGTGATCTTTTCCAAAGGAAATGATCAAGAGAGATCTGTTTCTGTCTCTTTTTTAGAATGTTTCTAAAATGCGCAAGGCACGTGTTATTGAACAATGCACTGGCTCTCCCTGTAGACAATTTCTCCGGGTGCCTCTTTTCAACAAAATCGGATACTTCTTGCCACTTAGCAAGGATATCACGAATTTTACGTGAAGATAGCACCTCCTCTTTCTCGACCCGCTCCTCACTGCTGAGTTCCTGCATCACCTCTGAGTGCGTCATCTCTTGTAACTTCTTCAGCTCCTCCGTCGTGAGTTCTTCTGCACCAGATCCACAATATCTAGCTGTACTAGCTATTCGTATCTCAAAAATATCTTCGTATTTCGAGGCGTAAATTATACGAAAATTTTCTTCGTATATCAAAAAATTCGTATGTTGGGGCATTCGTATCTCAAGGTATTACTGTATGTGGGACCTGATGCCAAATCAGAATCGAACGTGAATCCGAATTAAGATCATGAAGGGTTTCACATTAAAAGAAAATTACTTTGTAGTTCAGTTTTAAAATAAAAACAATTAATATTAAAAAAAAATAGCAATGTAGAAGTTTTAAATGCTTTTCACTTTGTCCCTTCTCTGCTAATAACTACAGAATAAAAAAGAAAGACGCCTACAAAAGCAAGTCCCTTCTTGCCCTTCTAAGTCCGAGCTCTTCAAAAACAAAAAAAGGAAATTAGTGCACTAACTTTCAAAATCGGCATGATAGTTAACTTATAGATGCAATTTTTTCTCTTACGCTTGCGTCGATGGTTTCTCTGACCAATGCGGGACAGTTAAAAATGGGGGTTCAGACCTAGGCTTACCCTCCTTTAACCTAAAAATTGGATCCAATGCTTACACGTGGTTCTACTTAAAAGAGGAACATGGCTATTTTAGTGTAAGCGTTTCTGCAGTCCTCAAAATGGACTCCCAGCAGTACCTGCTCAGCGCTCACTGTATATAGGTAAAATATATACATGTTTTATATGTAAGTACGTGGTTATCACTGCTGTCAAATTATGGCTACAGAAAACATGTTTGTGGTATGGTCAGAGACGGATTACAATACTTTTAAAAGAACCGACAGCAATCCCATTAGGAGCAGAAGGTATTTCAACCATTCGCGACCATCAAGATTAAGTTAGAGTTTGTGGTCAAACGGAGGAATTTCCTCCTTTAACTTCTCGAAAGAATCGCCTTCGCCATTTATATCTGAGAGGAGGGTGGGCGAACCGAAGGATGAATACGAGGAGAAAGAAACTGGAAAGAAAATCCATGACCTCCGCTGGGCGTTGGACATCCCTTCAGATCTGTGTCAACATTATTAAGATACGGAACCCATCATACGCATGGTAAGAGAAGATAAAAAACAAAGAAAATAATCGTTGCTCGTTCAGATCTCTGCTCGTAGAAGAATATCTATTTGTTATCAAAATAGTCCTATTCCTTTTCAGCATGTCAATCATTTAGAAATAAAGAAGGATAAAGATATTCTAATCATGTATGGAAGGTAATGGATGCATGTTTTTTTTGCCTTACTTCCCCACTATCAAAATTCTTATAAGAAAGTCAACAGAAAACTTTCTTATAAGAACCTACAGCTGTGTCAAAAACTATTTATACTAGAAAGCTAAAACTTTAGAGTTATTAAAATTATACCCAGACGGACACGAATATTTCTACCTACTTTTCCCCTAACCTTTTTTCCCCCTCCGATACTGTGGTTAACTTAACCAAAGATATTAAACGAATGTGGAAATTATTAATGGATAAATCATTCGACGCATCTCAGCTAAATATGTTTCTGAAAAACAGAACTGTTCTAAACAGTTCGTGAATGAATGCTAAAATAATGAAATGTTTTTGTTGAATTATTATTGTTGTTTATTCTTGTATTATTATTATTATTATTATTATTATTGTAATTTCAAATATTAAATTTTAAGTTCACTTATTCATTGAATTGTTATCATATTTTGGTTAACTGCCGTCATGTGAAGTCGAGGCATTATATTTCTTACTTGGTCAGCATTCACTGATAGATCAATTAATTAGTATTACAAAAAGTTAGACTAAACCTCTACTATCCAGTGGGAACTAGCTATATAGTTTTATGTAAAAACAGGTTTATGCAACATTTTAAATAATTTTACTCTAAGCTTTAATGAATTTATTCAATGCTTAGATAGGGCAAGTGTTAACAACTGTCCTTCCAATGTTAACAAACATAATTGATTTTGGACGACCTTTTTTTTTAAGAAATTTTTAAGAAAATGCCGCATTTTTAAGAAATTGCCGCTTTTTTAAGACAAATTACTTAATTAATATTGTATATTTTAAACATATATTTTATTTACTTAATGAAAATTGCAAATGAAGTTGATCGCATTAAGAACTTGTTGCTTCAAGAGTCTAAATCTCCAGTTAAAATATAAACAAGCAATTAATCACCTATTTACATCTAACTACCCATCTATTTGTAGATCCAGATGCCAAACACTCTTTTTGGTGTCGGCTAGTGGTTAGTTCTGGATTCGTAGTAGCATTCCATTAAGCATTATTTTCAACAGTTGTTCATTTCTCATGTTACAAATAATCTTCCAATAGTTAAACGTGTTCTTCCCTGGTTCCAAGGCAGAAGACACTTACTCCTGTAGCCCACTTTTCGCGAGATCCCCTTGAACTCCAGCATCCTCTACGGTCTTGATGACCCAGGCGACGACTGATCCAGTAAGGATTTCTTTGCTGTTGTTTTTATTCACCATGTGAGAAAAGTTTCGAATTTTAATTACCTTTATGGCCACATTATTACTATTCCTTAATTTCCTAGGAAAACATGGCGTTTGCCTCTTCACAAAGAGGTAGAGACTCTCGATTTAGCAGTGTAACAGATAATTTATACACTGACTGTCCAGTATCAATAAAATAATAGCATTTTAATGATAATTATATGATATCAATGCCAGAAGCATAAATCGATATCTCTGAATGCTATTCTAATTGTAATATACGAAGCCTCATATTCCAATTGTACATTTTTAGACTTCTTTTGTCTATTTCTCAGTTGATGGTTTGTCTATTGTACGAGCAAGTTGAAACATCTGGACCAATTTTCATCAAATTTCAAATGCAACGTATCTGCGATCCATCCTAAAATAAAGCCCCAAATGTTGTCGTCTCTATCCCTCCCATTCCTCAAAACTGACTCTAAAATCCCTCGCCTAAACGATTAGAAGGATTTCTTTAAAATTAGATTCGATTCTGATTAAGGTGCAAGTTAAAACATAATCACGATTATATCGGTCTCCACGCTGTCCTTAGTCTCGAAAATGACCCCTTCCCCTTTCTCTCCCTATTTGCTCAGTTCCGATTACGCAATGAAAATGTTATAGGATAGCTAATACAGAAATTTACATTTGACAAAATCTAATTCTATTTATTTGAACTTGCAGTATGTTTTTTAGTACAGCTTTTTCCACGTACTTTAGCCAAAAATTACATTTTTTAAAAAATTTTTATCCATTTTTTCTTATTAATAATAAGATAAAACTGTCATTGTTTTTTTTGTTTTTTTCTTAATTTTACTGAAAAGAGTTAAAAATATAACAAATCAATATTCACTTAGAACAGAGCAAAAATAACAAGTGAAAAACTAGTTCAACAGAGACGGATATCTCGAAAATTCTGAATCATTTCTCTTCCTCATTGCAAAGAAGATGAAAAGAAAAAGAAAAAAACCAAAGAGAAAGAAAAGAAATCACCAGATTTTTAGGAAGGAAAATGAAATTCGGCTTTTTCTATCCATAAAGTCTACCTCAGCCTCATCTGTGAATGTCATTCATGTCTGAGGCGTGATTTATTTCTACATTTCGACACATAGAATGTCCTCAATCACTCAGAACCAGAAAAGAAAGAAAAAACACATCTCCGAAGGGGCATTTCCTCGGTTGGCGCCAACGATTGGGAACTTATACACCCGCTTTTCTTGACCTGCCAAGATACTCGCAGCCATTTTCCAAATCGACTACTTACCATTTATTGGAAGATCATTATTTTTATTTTTATTTCAAATACTTAGATTACGGTTAAGTTAAGAGGTATATGTTATTGTTAAAAACCCATTATGTTAAAAAACATTTAATATTATTTAAAAATAAACCGATTACCACAAGAAATACGTATTGTTAAAAAGAAAACGTTTACATAAGAAAGTAATGTTATTGTTAAAAAAAAACCCAACCAAACAAACCCTGCTTCATTAAGAAGTTTACGCTATTGTAAAATAACGATTGCATTAAAAAAATATCAGATAAAAATATTGTTAAAGAATGTTTACATTAAAACTTTTATGCTGTTGTTAAAATAAGGGTTACATTAAGAAGTTATGGTTTAAAGCAGTTGAATTGACTTAATTCGTCAATATATTGAGAAAGTTATTCAACTAATTCGATCAAAAAAAAACTGTCAAACAAAGACAAAACTTCAGTTGTGAGAAAAGATTTAAGAAATTGCATTGTAGAATATTGAATAATAGAATAACATTTTTACAAAGAAAAAAGAAAAATAATCTTTTTTCCTTTAATAAAAATAATCAATTTTACGAAGTGTAATGATGATAAATGTGAATGTTCTTAATTTGAATCTGAAGGAAGAGTGGGTAAATTGGATAAACTCTTCTAAGAGGGATTTTTTTTTTCAGTCCTGGTGAGGTTCACTCAATATTTCGTCTCGGTTCCTTAAGCCTTCATCAGGAGATATTGAGCATTACATAACGTCTGGAGCTGTTCCAACTTCATAAATCTCATCCTGAGTGGGAAATCCCCCGTAGAAGAGTACCCAAATGTATGTTCTTATTTTATTGTTGTATGTATGTCTAATTCTGAACTACATTATTACTGTTTTCTATACTTTTCGATCTTATGCCTTTCCTAAAAGTATATTGCATTGAAGAATATAACTAACAAAGATTTAATAGTTAGTAAAAAAATGTAAAAAGAAAAAGAACGCCAACACCAGTTGCCATAAAAAAATTATCCAGGGCTGTTATATAAAATAAAGTCTATAATTTCTTATCAATAAAAAACATCACCAGTTGACAGGAACTAGCTGTTCTTAACAGAATTACAATTTATAAGGAAATTTGTTATAAGAAAATAAAAAAAAAATCCACTGTACAACAGACTAACTCAGTAGTGTAAATCAAAGGCAGTTCAATTAATATATTATACGACAGCAGAAGATTCTTTGTAGTGTTTGAACTATTTTACACACTGCCAAAAAAATTACATTCAAAGAGATGCTTACTGTGTTTCTAGAAATGCAGTAACAATGAGCTTTAATCTTCATGTTATATCTATTTACAAAAAAATAATTTTGGGCTTTAACAAATTAGAAATCTATTTGAAGCAAATACTACTATTAATAATAATAGTAGACCTGAACTTCGGTATATAGATGAAAAGAGTGAATGTTGTATTAAAAAATATTTATGTTCAAAGAATTGAAGTAAAATTCAGATGTTTAAATTTTACACAGACTAGACATAGACACATTCGTACATTTGCTTTATGAATACTTTAACAGCATTCAAAAACACCTCCAGCGCCAAATGTATATTTAAAAAAAACATATATTTATCAAACAAATTTTCGGAAAAACTTTAACAGCATTTTTTTTTTAAAGAGATGTGATTTAAACAGAACTGAATCAGAATAGATGACTGAATACAAAATTATTTTATGGTAAACTTTTATAAGATAATGAATTTAATTGAATAAAAAGAAAATATGAAATAGTAATAAATTTAATATGACAAAATAAACGTCAGGGAAATTAATGAGCAATATACCAAAACAGCTAACAGGATTTGAAATTCAATGGTTGAAACTAATAACGTATTTTTTGGAGAATTACAGTTTGTTTTCAATACTTCCACACTTTTAGAGCATATCAGATGCCATTGTGAGAGGATAGAAAGAAAATTAGATATAACAAAGAATTGTAATTAACATAATCATCAGTTCTTAAAATAACAGCTATGATTAAAAATGATAAAAAGAAAAGGAAAATTTTGGAAGATATGTACATCCGAAATTTTCTAATAGTTATACTAATAAAGGAAAAAACATTCATAAGACACTGCTGTTATTGAACACTTGTATGAAATTTAATTTCAGCAACATTCAATAAAATGAAGGCAAAATAAAATCTTTTTGAAGATTCTGAACATTAACGGGAATTACATTGTGTAGAACATAAAGAGCAATTTTTATTCTACTTCATTAAGAGAAAAGCATTGATTTTGAATGTCTGGCAGTGAAAAGCCGACAATACTGAATTTTGAAAACTTCCGTACCATAAGAGCAATATAACAGATATTAGGCATCAAATTCGATAATTTAGGTTTTGAAGTTCCAACAATAGATATATTTCAATACAGAACTTAAAATATAAAATACTAAATAGAAAAACACAAATTTTTTCACTAAAGTCAAACTAATCCAAAACTATTTTAGTTTGTATTAAACAGTACTTAATAAAAATACCATTTACGAGTCACACATTTCTGTTATACGTTTTTGCATACGCAGAAAATATTCTTGAAATAAAGTTAATGCCATTCTCCTATCACAAAATACATATATTAACATGATTAAAAAAATATGATAGTTAATGATTAAGCGCAACTCAAACAGACACGAGAATGAAATTTGCTCCACACGTCATCACATCGTTATTTCTAACTCGAGCCTATAATTTCAGTTGCTTCAAACGCAGTGATTTCATCATTGGATTCAAACCAATTTGTAAAATTTAATTAAAATATAAACATTTTTATAATATTTTACAATTTAGTAGAGATCTGCACTTTAGTTCATTCAATCATCTACCAAACATTGATCAAATATCGTGGAGTAGACTTTACCCTTCGGAGAAAATCCTATATCAAATGTTAGGAGAGTGAAAGAATAAGTCATACATACAACAAAAAAAAAGCATGTTTGGATGTATCATAATCATACATATTTAGGGGATTTATAAATACATTTATTTATTAAGTAAGTAATTTGTATTTTATTTATTATATAGACTACATTGTATATAGATTACATTCAAAAATGTACTTACCAGCGCTCATCATTTATCGAAAACCGGGAACATGAATTAATCCCTTGAGTTTCGTAGTTTTCTCAATTTATTTTTTGGCAAATTGTTTCTATGCACGCTTTAATTAAATCGCTTGCTTGTTTCTATTCTAAAAAAAGACAATGTAATTTAATACTAAAAGAAACCCATTAATAGCAGATACAGAACATCATAAAAAAATAGGGTTAATAAAAATATTTAATTCTTAGGTTCGTTACCGCGAAACATGTTGTAGTATAATTAAATATTTTTATTAACCCTATTTTTTATAAATGTAATTTAACAATTAAAAATGATACAAACTTTTAAACTTATTGTAAATTATAGATTTCCAAAAAAAAATCCCAATAAAATAATAAAAATTGAAATTTTAAAATCTATGTCCTAATTTCTTGACGAATTTACAATTTTTTTTCAAAAGATAATGTAATAGATTTTGAAAAATCCTAGGTGAATTAATTTGCAGGATAAATTATAAGTTAATTGAAAGCTTAGAAACCTCTGTAAATTTTTTCGTGGTAATCGATTATACTTTTCGTGTAAGTATCACAGTAAAAATATAAATTTAAAATTAAGCACTCATTACATATTCATTATATAAGAACAAAACCACATTCAGAAATTAAAAAAAAAAGATAAACAACAAGTCACTACAAAACACCGGCATTAAGTTAATGATCCAGGAGCTTTTAACTCCCCAAAGTTATAATTTTTCTTTGTAATTTATATTTTGAGTTTAACGTGGGCACAATTTTTTATTCGAGTACAGAACCTAGATGTCATAAAATATTCTAGATTAAAAAAAAAATCCTGTTTAATTTAATAAAAATTTTTTTTTTTTTTTTTTTAATTTTGATGGTTTTGATTTTATGGAGTTTTTGGAAATTCTCTTTTTTTTTATCTTCAAATGACCTAAATGTGTAGAAGTGTTGTCACAAACTGGATTCAAAATGGCTGCAGAGATGCAAATTCATCCAACACGGAAACTGTTTCAATTGTAACAAACATTATTAAAACATTAGATAATATTTCCTGAGACAGAATAAAAAACTTGTTTGAAAAAAAAAGAAAGAATTTTTACTTATTATTTTTTTTTTTAATGAAAATACAAAAAAATGGTAATTGACTTTCCGGAATTGGCGAATTAAAACATAGATGGCTATTAATCGGCGAAGTAATCGTATATTGTCTATACGAATTGCAATGTGATTAAAATGAAATGGATTTAAACAAAATAATCAGGATTTAATGTAAGCTTTTCAGAAAATGAAAGAATTTTTTGTATTCATACGATTCTAAACTTTCCAAAAAAAATAAATAAAGGAGACTTTTTTTTTGTCTGAAAACAAACAAAAAGGAAAAAGAAAGAAAAGGGGGGAAAAAAAGCAGCATTTTAAGGGAAGTCGGTTTCAAGTTCTTCATGATTATAATATTAACTTGGTTTGATTAATTAAAAGAAGGAATAATTTCCCGACTGATGATTTTGTCTCTCAGACATCGTCTTTGGTATAGATTTTCCTTGTGTGTGTATTTGTGAGGGTGTGTTTTTTAGTATTTCCTTGATTCTTCTTGCAATACGTTTCTGGAAACTATTGTTCGATTCCAAATCCCTGAAATTGAATCAGAGACGATTGGAATGGGGGATTGAAGCAACACCCTTCTCCGTAGAGACTTATCTTGGAAGAGAATCCAATTCAATATTTGGAACTGAAGCTCAGAGAATTGCAACACACAGCTTTGATTACTTGAAGACTAAATGTCGTTACTTTTAAAAGAAATATTCCATTAGTTTCTCCGATTGGTCAATTTCCGTGAGATATTTCGATATATTGATGCCTATGTGGTCTTAAGTTTAAAAAAAAAATCTAAATAATGAAAGAGAAAAATTAAACTGAAAAACAAAGAAGTTCTTGGATAAAACTTTAAGCCTACTTTCCTCAACTGTTATCCGAAATATTTATTTTTAAAGTCGTGAAAAACAACCCATAAAAACCTGTATTTATATTCAAATAATATTATTTAACAGTATAGCAACACAAACAGTATACTTTGGATTTTCTGAAAAAATTATTGAATTAATTTGCTGCATAGGTTCCTAAAATTCGGTTAATCTTATTCAAATCAAAGCGGGCAAAAATTAGTATGTTACAAAAAAGACTACTATGGGTTGCTGGGCTTAATTGTTTAGGCTTCTAGCAAACTAGTGATCACGTGATCTTGAATTCTGAGGGAATTTCCTCACCACCCATAACAACCGCTTTCTCACAACCCGCGAACGCGACTCGGAAGACCTCATGCTTGATCGCAACCTGTAACTTCCGGTTGACCCACGTAGATAAAAATGAGAATGTGAGGGTCCTCAATACTCTACCTAACGTTTGCCACCGTATTTCTATTTCTGTGTCTAATGGTTTCGGAGGAGGCAGGCCCAGAAAAAATCAACTTTTCTTTTCATAATATAGATAGAGAGATAGATGCTGTGGCAATTTTTTTATCGCCTTCATGCCCTGATTTCTTGACTGGGATCCAGATAGAAAAATTCAAATGTAAAAAGAAGTTACTCTTTTTTTCTTAAAGTTGCATGTCAAGTTTCAAGAACATCCATCCAGCGGTGCAATAGTTATTCGGTGAAATCCGTATTTTACACAAGAACAGACATATTTCAGACATACGAATTTGGTGAAAAGTTTAAGGTTTACAAATGAAATTCATAAATTTGGATTTTTCCTTTTTATCGATTGTAATTAAAAAGTGATTTCGTGGTAAAAGTTTATTTATGAAAATACGCAATGGACCACTTGAGGATAGGCGGGGCTTCGTAGTTCTAAAATATCCCACCAGGCTACTGCTTGTGGGATAAACAAAGCCATGTTCTTTTATTTAACCCCTGTAGATATATAGGGGGAACTAAAAGATTGGATTTGGATGAAACGATTGTAAGCCTTCCTAAATGTTCATATTGGATATAGAGTTGATTATAGCCTAATAAAGAAGTCAACAGCAATATACAGTCAGACCTCGATATAAGGTCACCCCTTGGGACTTCGCGAAAGTGACCTTATAAGCGGAGTAACCTTATAACCGATTCATATGCATTTGTCAATAAATAAGCATTATATAAATACAGTATAATTCTTTGTAAAATTTAATACGTACAAAAATATCAGTTTATTAGGTTATAATTTTTTAATTTTGCTGAACCAATTAAAATTAATGGAATCAGAAAGAAATTATTTTAAAAAAATTTAAATTCGGAATAAAATTGTACACAAATAGTACTAGTATGCTCAAGCAAAATACTGATGTACAACTGACCTTACTTAAAATAATCCATAATATAGGACTGTCGCGATTTTGGTTTCATCTTTTGTACAATGTTTTCTATGTTTTGCAGTTTCTGAAAATGTTCTTCAGCTCCCTCATGGCTCGTAAAAAATGTCTTACGACATTTAATGCTCTGAGAGCTTCTGCTTGTGTCACCGCTTCACTTTCAGTATCACTGTCGTTATCCTCACTTTCTAATGCATTGGAATCTAAAACTTGCGAAACAATTTTGGAAATCGAAGTTTGAGAAATGATAGCAATTTCATCATCAATTCCCACATATTCACTTTCCCCTTCTATAGCACAGCCGCGATTTCTGAGATCTTGTAAAGGAATATCGTCCTCATCATCTTTTTTCCTAGAATTTGAGGGGATGAACTGCTCTGTGAAAAAGCTGTCCATTCCGTTAGAGAAATGACGCCGATAAAAGATCGTACCCATGGAAAAATTCTTGGAATTGAATTAGTGTGGCACTGAAATCACAGACAAAAGTGATCTTATATGAGATTACGGTATTTAAGACCTGACCACATATCCGATAATCCATATCAAAGAATTCCTATTCAATTAGCCGGGACTTTAGGAAAGTGACCTTATATGCGGGTGACATTATATCGAGGTCTGACTGTATTATCAACGAAAGATATAATTTAATGGACCACTTGAGAATAGGCGGAGCTTCGTTGTTACAAAATATCCCACCAGGCTACTGCTTAGCTTATGGGATAAACAAAGTCATATGCTTTGTTTTAACTCGTGCTGATATAGAAGAAATATTAAAGAAGGATATTCCAAGCGTTTTACAGAATTATTACAATAAGGAACTGCACAGTACTCCACAATTCCGTCTTGAAATATCAAAAATCGACGATTTTTTGAGCAATTCACACTAAGTTATATGTTTGTTTATCCCGCATGATCCCACATCACATGTCATACGTGACGTCGATAGGGGCGTAAACCTCAAGTGGTCCATTGAGAAACGTCTGAGCGATACAACATAGACTGCAAAAAAAGAATATCTGCAATTAAATGTATGTTCTAGTCATTGACTTCAACATATGTTGTTTCGGCCGCTTTAAACGTACGATAGCTTTGTAAATATAAATAAATGCTAAAGCATGTAAATACAACTAAAACCTATGCAAACCTCAAGCATTATTTGAATGTAACTGTTAATGCTTCATTGAATAATCTGTCTGCTTTAGTGGCTTCGACTTATTAGCTATGAAACATGAAAACTATGAATTATTAATGATCCAATGGTTCTATTAGGCAACAATGAAATAACATTATTGATGTTGTAAACAAATAGCGTCAATTTAAACCCCTTCTTTAAACATGGAAGCCTAAAACCTGACAAATGTTTTGAAAATGCTCAGAGAATTAATGTTGTGGTTTCATACAATTCCTCACAGAAACCAGAGGCTAAACTCAAAATAATTGTAATAGAAAGAACAGTGCTTAAAAAAACTGCTAAAATGCTTGAAAAATGTATTAATATCAATAAGGGTGCCCACGCGGGGGAGTCACGGCGCAGACTACGCCATTGAAATTTTTTTTTTTGGAGGGGGGGGTTAAAAAAAATCAAATTTTG
>JAFIDM010004315.1:3234928-3275449 GCA_023159025.1 Thereuonema tuberculata | reverse complement strand
AAGATGTTATATTAGATCTTTTCAATTCCGAATAGTCGAGTTCGAAAACCACCGACTGAAATGAGAGACTGCCCTGAGAACAACAGAGGGAGTCACTTTTCAGATCAGCAATCACTAAGTCGAAGGAGAGTGAGGGGGTGCCAGAGCGGTTGCTTTTTTTTATCCTACATCTGCAACCATGGTGGTTAATTCAAGCGTGTTTATACTGTATATGACAAGAAATAAAATAAAAACAAATCAGAGAAAAAAAAATGCTTAATATCTTCAAGTTAAATAAATAAATTTGATTCAATATTGTTTAATAATTGTTAGTACTTATACGCTATAAAACATTAAAATCAAACAGATATATATACGAGTATTAGTAGTAGTGCCGCGCTGGTGTGGTCGAGCGGTCTCAGGCGTCGGTCTGTCGTTAGATCAATGTGCCAGCGCCCGGGTTCAAATCCCGGTAGCGAGCATGGATGTTTCAAAAATTTCCTTTCCTGTGTTGTAGCCTCTTCTTCACTTTCTCTTCGGTCTGACGTCATTCCTTAATGGCGTCCTGGGGAAGGCCACGGGAAACCACCCCAGTATCTTTCCCTTGTAATTCTAGGGAGTCTGCAAGGGGTTCGCCGTCTTGGGAACACTAGCGCTCCCTGGAGCACGGATGCTTCGGCAACGAAGCTCGCACTTCGATGCGAACCGACCACACACATTAGTAGTAGTATTTTTGGATATCTTTAAAAACATTATTTTACTGTAAAAATAAATGCAATTATGGACGAATTTAAAAGCTATTCCAAGCTGTTTTTTTTTTTTTTTTTTTTGTTTTTGTTTTTTTAATTTTGAAATTTAAATTTTGAAAATTTAAAAAATAAAATAAAAAATAAGCAAGTGTGATAGCTTTTAAATTCGTCCATAACTAGATCCACACACGTTAAATTTTATTCGCAATAAATGTAATTGTTTAATTAAAAAATATTAGCTAAAATTTTCTATCTGTAGATGAAAAAAATTAAAAGCACTCATTAAGCTCTATTAACATTTAATCCGCTATTGGATTTGAGGCAATCTTTATTTATTTGTTTATTTATCTTGTAAATCAATCTGATTTTTCACTTATCCTGCGAAATCTTTACGTGTTGTTACGGGGTGAGCCCTTTCTGCTCTGCCGGTCTCGTATACGACAGTAACGGTGAGGGTCTGTCAGACCCCCTATAAGGGTTCGAGCGCTGACTGGATCGATGAGAACAAGGCTTCACCTTCGCCGTACCACCAAGGTTGCAACACTCCGGTTGATAAGCGTTGCCAAACTGTCGGCTGAGAGGGTAGACGGCTCTTGAACTCCGGGCGGAGAGAGAGAGAGCATCTCTTCAACCCGATGCCGTGGTTAGGTCCGTGGTCGTGGCGTCGCTTTGCCGTGTGTTCCGCTTCGACCACGCAATTTGTGTACCGCTCGCGGCACAGGCGGTTGCTCAGTTGGCTTCGTGAATGTAGTGCGCATTGGGTTGTGGAAATCTCCTTTGGACATTTACGTGTCATCTGCTTGTTTGTACGTTATGATAAGAGTCTTCTCGTTAAAGCGCTGGTTTGTAAAGATGTCGTCGTTGAAATCTCTTTAAAAACAGGACTCGCACCCCCACTAAACAGTAGAAACATTTTCCCATCATTTTTACTAAATAAAAATCAATTCTTTGCATTGTTAGATTACTTAACGATGATTCAGATATTATCTATAAACATCTACACATCTGCATATATTTATAAAGATTAATAGAATCTTAGATGTTGAAAATTATTGGAATTTTTATTTATGAAATTATTAACGTTCTTTATATTAATTAAAAATACTAACAATGTTATTATAATATACGTACTTTCGGTATTGTGTGGTACCATATATTACATTTTTCAAATACAGATGTCTTTTTATATCAGGTACTAAATGTATTATCTTTCTGCTAGTTTTCTGATAATTAAACCAATTCTCAAAATGTTTTTTTTTCTATATGAATGTATAAAATTAAATATTTCTTCTATTGATAATAAATAGATGCTAATATTTTAAGTGGACCATAAATAAAATAGGAAAATTTATATCAAAATTTGATGAAAATCCAGGCAGCCGTTTCAATGTGATGTGATACCAATAGAATCAGACAATGGATAAAAATGGATAGAATCAGACAATGGAGGAATAAGGGAGACTTGCTCAATACTAAAATATACATTTCCTTTTCTCTAACTGATAAAATGAAAAACTTTAAGCAATAGTACTCCATAATTGTTACGGATGGGTCCACCCAGTCCTCTGTATAATGTTTCTTTCTCGGGATTAGAGCGAGCGAGCATGGTGCTGACCACTCATCTCAGTCAATGAACCGTTGAAAGTCTTACTCCCACCGTTCCCAAAACCATCCTGGACCTCCTTGGGATCCTAACCATTCCACAACTGATCAACAACAGGCAAATTTAGAAACGTTCCGTCCACCCCCTCTCCTCTCAGTGCAGTCACCATATGCTCGGAACCAACAACATGAGCAACTCTCCCGAGAAACCAACGACGAAAGTCGTTCGTTATGCGCTTACCTTCATGTGATTAATTTTTAAAACATTCCCGAAGAAGGCCCGAGGCACAGGGCCGAAATACCGAGATTATATCTCTTCCCGGAGCGAGGAAATCCCTCAACAAAAAGACATTTACAGTATCATGTCTCACTCCTCCTTCAGGACCAAACTTTGATACGATTAAATTACTCGAATTGAAGCAACTTAAAGAAGAAACACAGATGATATTTTTTGCAGTAAAAAAAACAAACAAACAAATAAACAAACATACAAAAGTTTCTTTTTTTTCTTTTTTTTATTAAATAACAAAATTAGCAAATAAAAACTTATTTATTGCAAAATAATTCATCTAATCACAGCAATATGTCACAGGATATGACTTTTCCTGCTTCATCTGGCTACATTTTGGAAAAAATAAATAAAACTATGCAAACGCAACAAAGAGAAATAGTCGAAATACATTATTTATTATTTTGTAATAAAAAAGTTTTTACAATTATGAACTATGCTTCATAGTTTTTCAAAAATTAGCAGATATTATTATTATATTAATATTTCTTTAGTAAAACTAAAAGAAGACTTTCAATTGTATTATTCAAAAATAAACGGAAGTAGGCTTCAAGGTGGTTGACGAATTTTTTTTTTTAATATTTAATTATTAAATCTTATTTAAATGTAAATCAAGAAAAATAAACTGAATTATTTCAATACAATCTTAAGATGCTACTAAAATATATCTATATTTTATTATATTTTTTTTTCTGTCACAGTCATCTGTGCTTATCAAATCCCATACACTGCTGGTTTAAAAAGTGCGTAAAGTAAAAACATGGTAGAGCTTACTTACAATATATATATATATATATTGTTTATAGCGGGGATTGTAATATTTCTTGTTACATAACTTTTGATAAATGCTATTGATTTTAGCAATTTAAATTATTAGACAATTCAAAAAAAACTTCTTTACTTATTACTGGATTTATTTTTCAATACAGTTTAAAATAAAACTAAATAATTTCTGTATATATAAACAGACTTTTTTTTTTAAAAAAGGGTTTTTATTTATAACGCACTAAAAAGGAAGAAATAATTTTTGTCTTCACAATCACGAGATTGTACGATTTAATATCGCTAAAATAAAACTATTGGGAGCTTAATTTTAGCGAACTTTTTTCATTTACAATTATGCCATTGAAACCTAAAATGAGATATTTCTCTATGTGTTTCATGATGATGTACTGTACCTATAATGAGGGGAATTGTATAATATGTTGTAGTTAATTTTCAGTCATGTATTGCAGTATTAGAGGCGCCCCACGCTTTTATTTTAGCGATATTAAATCGTATAATCTTGTGATTGTGCAGTCAAAATTATTTCTTCCTGTTTGATGCATTGTAAATTGAAGCCTTTTTTAAAAATCTGTTTTTTATATCTAATTTATTTTCTACTTTTTAGTCTCTATTTTGTAATATTAAGATATTCATAGTACTAAAAATCTCTCATTTACAAAACACATTTATTCGCGTACAAATATCTTCTCTATATCGTTCCAATTTTATAATATTACTGCCGATGCAATTAGTAATAAACATTATTAATATCATTTCTTTTGTTTCCATACCACGTAAGCGAAGTCACCGAAGACCCAATGGCATCTCTTCGCGATAACGCCGTAACTACATTTTACATAGAAATTCATTCTAAAGAATATAAAATTAAATGTACAGTAAAACGTTATTACGCTCCCGCTTATAGCACTATCCCGTTCTTTATGCTCCTTTCATATGGTCCCTGGACATTTTCTATGTAACTCTGTATACTTTTACCCTCTTATAACGCTTCAAATCCCGCTTATAGCGCTTTTTTTATATCGGAAATTTTGTATCGAAAAGAAATGTAACACTGTAAAGATTCTTTTCTTTCCCTGGTAGGAGGGTATCTTTGAACTCTTTGAAGTGCTGGTCTGTGATACAGTAAGTAAGATGAAATCACTTTCTATAAGTGAAAAATTGCGAATTCTCCGTAAGTACGACAAGAATTCTACACTAAGTAAGAAGGATTTCGCAGAATCTCTAGGAATTCCGACATCCAGTCTGAGAACAATAATAAAAATAAGAATGGAATTTCCAATGCAGCGAAGGGTGGTTGCAAACGTAAAAAAGTAAAGTGTGGAAAATATGAAGATGCCGAGGAAATTCTAATTGAATGGATTCATCAGTCCCGTGATGCATCAGTGCCATTAAGTGGCCCAATCATTCAAGAAATGGCACGTGAAATAGCGGGCAGTGCACTAAATCTGCTCCGAAAATATATTAGTGTTGCTCCTAGTGGTGTATCAATTGATGTTAATAGTTATTTGAACCGCATTGAAAATGTCATAATTCATAACAGTAGCACACACACACATACCGCAAACCACAAACAAAGATTTTTTTAATAGGAAATAAGCTCACATTTGCACTATATCTATTGCAGAATCAAGTATCTTTCCTGTAAAATGGTGTCTAAATCTTTCCCCATCTAATAAATCATTTCCCGTCTATAGCGTTATCCCGCTTATTACGCTTGTAGGTCATGATCCCTTGACGAGCGTAATAACGGGGTTTTACTGTATTATTTTTTTGAGAAATGCAAAGATTCTACTTGATTCACTGAAACTGTGCGGCGGTTTATTCAAAAACTGAAAACGAACAATCAGTTCTTAGTTTTGCAGGAAAACATGCATCTTATCTGAAAATTTAAATAATTAACTCCTGTATAATGGAACAAAGATTATCTGTAATCTTAGTGCATCGAAGTACATTGTCATCCAAAATGAGAGTGTGCGCCAATTTTCAGCTCTGCAGCAAAGTGGGTGAAATATCGATTACAAAATTTTGACCAGAGTGATCCCTAGAGGAAACAAATTAAATAAAAGCCTTTAAAACTTGAAAATTCTTTGATATTAATTTAATTTTTCGAAGCAAAAACAAATTAAACTTTTAATTTAACAATTTTTAATTTAAAATGAAAAGAAATTTAACGTGCCCAATGATTCAAAGAATTAAGCAAGTAAACGAGGCACAACGCTATAAGAAAGGATTCGCACCCTGATTTGTCATCGGGAAGAGACTGGGATGGACCATTTCGTCCTTATTAGGACTCATCAGCCAGCCAAACTCCACCGAATGACAAACCCAGATTCTTTTATTACATTTTTACTTCAAAAATTTCTTAGTCGATTATTTTCTAAAATCCGAAAACATTATATCATTTCATAAATTTTATAAAATAAAATTTTTATAAAATAAAATTTCCATTAATTTATTTTAAGATTTCCATTGTGTGAATTTCCAGAGTTTTTAATATGGCAGTATTAAAATATGTAGTAAAATTGTTTACGAGTAACATAAAATAAATAAGAAATACTGGTTTCCTAAAACCATGGCTTTCACGAAACTGTCTCAATTTCGGCCACCAGAAAAGAAATGACGACAGATCTTAACTTCTACTTTTCCCAGCTCTACAAAGTCAAAAGTTTTCCAATACGATACCACCCACGTCTGTCCGATTTGTGGAGAAGGGATAGCGGACAATTTTTTTAATAGCTCCTCTCCCTTAACATTTGTCGAAGGCATTTGTCGCTAAATAAGGACAAATTAAAACAATTGATTTTTAGCACCACCTCAGGTCAGCGTTTAACATAATCAGTTATAATATAATTCTGCATAATCAGTTCATCCTAAACCGAGATATTAACATTATTTTTTTTTTTTAATTTCCTCAATAATTCCTCGATAATTTCTCAAATCATTGAAATCCAAAAATTATGAAGAGATATTGGAACTATCTATGTAATTCCGCAGGTAATAGTAAAAAATGTACTGCCATAAAGACATTATAAAATAATAAATGTAAGGATGCAGTGCTAAGTTTTTAAAATCTAACACAGTAAAAAAGAAGGATGTCAGACTGTTTCAAATTCTTGTTGTATCTTTGGTTACCTGTGGTGATTTATGAGTATATTTGTAGATTTTCTTTTCTGAAATGCTTCTCTGCAATACAAATGCCCTATAAATTCATCAATACAAACAATAGTTATTACTTATAAAAAAATTTTAAAAAGACACTTTTTCTAAATGTATGTTTTTTGTTTTACATTTTTTTTCAACCTTGATGAGTGGATTGGCGAATAAAATGCAATGATCTTGTTATCGTTATCAAGTTTCATGAAAATTATGACAAACCGAATTATGTAAACTTAAATTACGGAAACAGTCGTTTCAAGTACAAAACGTTGAGAACCACTGTTTTGAAGGCATTGTAGGATTTTTTTTAGAATTGTTTTAGTATTTATTTGGTGCGTTTAAAGGAATAAAACCACTTGGCTTTTTTTTAGAACGACTTCATGACAGATCGGTCTTCATTTTGAGAGAAGGAATGTTGCCAATTTGGTTAAAGCCAATGGGCGCTTCCCCTTTCACTACATCTGACTCGACATTTTCCATTTAGAACATCCTTCCTTCCCTTCGAGTCCCTGAAGTGTAAGCTAACGACTGGGAAACAAAATGACACCAAAGTCGCAGGAGGATTGGTGCGTCAAAACGCCACCGACGTCTGCTACCCTGGGTCGGAGCAAGAACGAGACACCCCCGAACGGAAGTGCAGTGCCTCGTGCGATCGATGAAACCTAAGTTGGCCCCCAAAAAGTGGATCAAGGCAGTGCCAAGACGAAAAGCTCATTTCTCCCACGGTTTCATCCTGCAGCCATTCCAGGAACGCGATGGAGAAAAGCAATTTTGCTTTGAGTTATTAAACAAAAGAGGCTGTAATGTAAGAAGCTGATTACAAAGAATGCTAAAAACGCATTTGCCTTTGCACTCTCGTTGATTGAAAGAAAGAAAAGCTGCTTCTACAGAATTGAGTAGATCCATTTACAAACAGAGAAATATGAAGAATTCTCCTCCTCTATTAGGAACAATTTAAAGTAATGCCAGCAAACTGAATTAGATTCTGTAAATAGCGCCAATAATCAATAAATTTAGTGACGGTAATTTAATACAGCGTATTTGAATGTGATTTTTTTTTATCAAAACGCTGAAATATCAAAATAAAATCGGAATTGGAAAGGAACTCTTAATCCAATCTTATTTTTCAAAAATGAATGTAAACAAAAAAAAACAAAAAAAATTAAAAATAAAAGAATAATTACATTTCCAAAAAATTACAGGAAGTCATAAAATTTCATTCACGCTCATTTTTTAAACTTTTAATTACTACTAGTGAATATTTAAGAGTCCGGCTCATAGTTTAAATCTCACCAAATATTTGTGTTTGTAGACTCATATTATGGGTTGTTACACAATAAACATAGTGTAATTGAAATAATACAATTTTGAATTACTTGACATCTTATTTACGGTTTCGATTCAGTTAATTACGTACAATTGGCAAAATATCTCCCCTTTCTTATTTAACTTTCGTTCTGTTTCAAATGATCTACTTAAAGGCAGTGAAGGAGTTGAAGTATTGCGTCCTTTCAGTCGATATCATAGATCTACTCTGCTCCGATAGTAAATATTTATAAATATACGTAATAGTAAGTACGTAGTACAATGACACGATTCTGAAATTAAACAATTACCAAATTTTACGTAAATCAAATTAGCAAACAAACATTACTTTCTTACCTTCTGTTTTGCTCACATTGATTTAGAATCAACTATTATTCCAAAAAATCAAACTTCTTTATTTCTGGTTAAAACACAAAACTTCAAACTCAACTTCCGGTATCAACGAGTTAAATTTGATTCCCAAATACTGATAATTGATAAATTACGTTAAGGCAAACTAAATTTGTTAAAATATAACCTACTACAACTCTATAAAAGTTATTTAGACTATTTTGATTTCATAAAAATTATGAAATGAAGCTTAATTCGAAAAGGAATTTGCTACAGAGGTCGGCATGAAATGAAAACAAAGCTAAAAGAAATTGATCCTTATTACTTATTCATACTTTGTTTTCCAAATGCTAATCTGATGATCCTTTCATTAAAGCACATGAACTGAAAGGTAAAAACCGACCCAACTAAGTCTTTTAGCGATTTTAGAAAACAGTCATGAACGCATTTGACGCATTTCCATAGTTTGGTAGGTAGCTATGAGTAAATTATGAATTGATTAATTTATCATACGCGCATTGAAAAAGCTGACATTGTGATGTGAGGCTAAGATATCAACCGATGGATGCTGTAGCAGCGTAACAAGGAGACATGCTCTTAATGCAGATCAGAACGAAGAAAGTCTTTGATCGCAGAGTGGGCTACAGAGATTTGAAGTCCAAAACCTATGCCAAGGTTTAGACATAAATGTAAATGTTTATGAATCCAGTGAAAGTTGTGCACCTTTAAATCAGTGTTTCGATAGTATTATAAATATCAGGCGAGAATAATCACTTAGATTCATAAAGAGACTTATAAAATATGTGCCTCACATAAGTTGGAAACCAGTGATGTATTCGTTCAGGGATCGATAGCGACAACGCAGATATTCAAAGCATTAGTTAAGCCCAGGTAGCGCTCATGTTTTACGGAAGATACTTCTTTTTCAGAATTATGTACATGTACTAGTAAAACAGATTTTTTTTTTTCAATTTCTAAACTGATGTTGTCGAACATGAAACATATTTAGACAAAAAACAAAAACAAAAACAGACACGATTGAGCTTCCGAAGTCCAAGTATTCCCATTTGAATAGTTTTCTCTTCGTCACATTAAAAATAGAGAAATCAGTCCAAAGTCAAATCATAACTGAAGCAGATTATTTTGATCTCCAACCTCCTTTCCACTCAAATCTCTCAAAAACATGACTCCTAAACCATCACAACAACGATTAGAGTGATTTGTTTGAGACTTGGTAAGAGGCTCAGTTTTAGTCCAACTTAAAATTTGAGACGATTATTTTGACTTCCTCCAGTCTTCAAAATTCCTCATATTTCGTTTCAGGCTCAGTTTCCACTATACGATAGTTAGCTGTAACTAGTAATACTTTGCGGTTTTCGTATTCGAGATAAAATTTCAAATTAAAAGACCATCAACAATTAACGTGGTGATTCAACAGAAAGACTTTATACGACGTTTTAAAAATTGTGAAATTCAATTCCGAAGTCTCCAAACATTTTCCCAATGTCCGCTCGTAGTCATTGAAGAGGTTTTGCTGAAACATCCCAGGATAGATCTGTTTCGACCTTCCACTTAATGACTGCGAGAAACTGCCATCTTGCAATTGATGACCGAAAGTTGAAAATAATTAAAGAGAAAAATAGTTCAGCCGCATCTTCATATTAAATACATTTCCATTTTGTAAAGTAACATTTTGTCATTTTGACAGAATATAATGTATTCAATGTTGTCATTAATTTATGCGGTGAAATACGAATATGTTTACAAGTTATCAGCATTTTGCCATTATGAATGCATTACTTTAATTCTCAATAAAGTGAAGCTTGAAAAGCAGAATCCATTTGATTGTGAAGGTCAGTAACTTTACGAAATGAATAAAGTGAACTTTAAGCTTTTTCTTTTTAACTAGTGTCTTTTGAATAAAACATGGAAATTTATAATTTATTAATTAAACCTTAATTAAACTGACACAATTCAAAGCCATTTGTAGCTCGATCGAACAACCGGAATGCCACCAAATTTGGTGGAGAGACTAATAAAGACATGGGAAGAAGGATTTCGCGAAAAAAAAAATGTAGTTCCAAAAGCCGCGGATGGGGGGAAATTTGGCGCTGTACAATGTAAAAAGCTTTGCAATGGTCAAACGAATATCAAAGACGAAAGTGAACAGAAACATTACCTTTTTCAGAACACATTCATTTCCCCATTGTGGCAGTGGCCCAGAAATTGCATCCTGTGCTAATCCTTCTCTACAGCCGAATGCAACATTCAACATTATTTCATCACAGCCCGTTATATGTTGTCCTTTAAGTTCGAGAACCAGTAAGATAGACCTTGGACTTCAGGTAACCCCACAGCCAAAAATCGCAAGAAGTTAAATCTGGGAAGCGAGGCGGCCATGCAATCCGGAAAAAGCGACTAACGAAAAAATTACATCATCCAGACATTGTTATTGCTGAAGTTGCGGAGATGACGAAGCTGCTAAGCATATCGCGATATTTCTGTGCGTAATGGAACAGCTTACTGGTCCTGTTGAAGTTAATGTTCTCAAAAAAGAATTGTCATACGATGAAATCTGTTCTGAAGCCACACCAAACCGGGATTTTTGGTGAATGTAATGGGGTGGTTCGGATGCCAAAATGCGACAATTTTTGGTGTTGTCAGTTCCATCCAGATAAAAATGGGCTTCATCTTCCCACAGAATTCTCTAAAGCTATCGACTTTTATTCTAACAAGAAACATGAGAGCAAATTGTCAGTCGTTATCAGATTTGTTGTGTTCTCGTTGCAGTATGGAACTGATCTTGTATGGATACAAGTGGATAACTTTCCGCAAGTGCATTCGTCAAATCCATTTGTCGCCCTTCTCCATCGGCACTGCTACTACCAGCACGGGTCCCCTGTGTGCCGTCGACGTTCTGTCACTGCTGTCCTTTTTCTGCCGAACTGTAGCGATCCGGTTTCTTCAAATTTATTAATCATCGATTTCAATACGTTAACTGACAGCGGATCTTTACGCAGGTTCTCACGGGTTCTAAACTCACAAAGAACTGCGGCTGCTGCGTTGCATTGCTGAAGGTCAATAACTTCACAAGTAACGCACGCTGAGGTAATGGTAAGATGCAAGTTATCAGAATTAGTAATCGGAATGTTTTCTGAAATTTTCCCATCGCTTTATAGCCCAAATTACTGGAACTTTTGTAGCCCAAGTAGAAAAGAATATGCATGAACGGCTTTTATCTGCGTTTATTCTCCTATATTTAGGCTACAGCAGCGCCACATTTCCCTCTATCGGTGACTTTTAGAACTATTTCTTTCTTTCTCGCGGAATCCTTCTTCCCATGTCTTCATTACTCACCAAATTTGGTGTCATTGCAGTTGTTCCATCGAGCAACAGATGGCTTTGGGGTCAGTTTAATTCCGCCCACCTATTACAGAGTGTTTTGGAAATGATAGACAAAGTGACGAGATACGGGTTCCATAGGTCACTTTGAGTCTAAATTGTAGTTTTAGAGTTAGGAAATGAATTCTTTGGAAATGGTCTCTAATCAAAGAAAGCTCAGTTCACATTAGGAAGTGTAAGTAAGTAAGGCATTTCTTTAATTATTATACCTGTTTTCAGTCATTGATATCCAGATTGCTTTTTGTAACAAACCGTTACCTTATTTACTTAAAATTCCTAATGTGAACTGAGCTTTCTTTGATTAGGGATCATTTCCAAAGCATTCATTTTCCAACTCTAAAACCAAGGCCTCTACAACAAAATGTCATAGAACATTTTCGACTCTAAATGACCTTTGGAACCCTTATCTCTTCCCGTTGTCTACTAGTTCCGAAACACCCTGTAAATTGAAGCCATGAGGAAAGTGAAGCGTACATTTCATTTCAGCCGGAAATAACATGAATATTCTTATATTCTTGAAACAACTTAATTCAGTATTTATGATTGAAAACTAACTTCATAGCATGAATATGTGGAAAATATTTGGCGAAGGTTACGTAATACTTCAAATAATCTTGTCAATTAAAGTTAATAACTTATTACTGAAATAACAAGCTCTTGTTCTGTTTGATTAAATACACTGCAAACATTTTGTAAAAATCAGCTTAATATTAATCATGATTACAAATTATTAATCATGATTACAAATCCATAATATCTGGAATCGAGTGAATTACTTTTAATGAAGATAATACATTCGAGTTTATTACACCTTGAAATGTCCTATTTCATTTCGAGAGCCTCTTTCTGTTTTTAAGATAATATTCAAACTAAGAATATATAATAAAATGAATGGGAAGATTTAATGTAGCAAAAAATTCGTAATTACAAACAATATATGTAATTAAGAAAACAATGTTGCTGTTTTAAGACACAGACTCAGATACGTCATTCCATACAATACCATATAACCTGCTCTGTTTTTAATCCTTTTTTGTTTTTGCATATACAGAAATCTTGTATTTTGGAAGAAAATTATTAAATCAGCATAGGTGTACTTCTCCATTTTCAATTACTATAGTAAAGTTTGTGAACTTCCATGGGCTTTTATACATAGATTAGTGGGTGGTTCATCTTCTCAAATTTTTCCATGTTTCCCTGCATCACATGAAAATCATTTTGCCAATGACCTAAAAGTATCTCTAATTAAGAAGGACTCACTCGAACCAAAAGCTTCTACTTGAAGTTTTGATGTCAAATTAAGAAGCAAAATACGCTTGGGCTCAGTAAATGGTTCATTTACTAAGAAAATATCTCCAAGTTCATTTATTCAACAAAATAAATTCTGATTGGAGTCAAAAACCTTAATCTGTGGGGATTAAAACATATTTTTACAATGTATAAATATAAATATTTCTCAAAGTATATTCAAAACTTTAAAAAGTAGAATAAAATAAAAAAAAAAAAAAAAACAATCACTGTCAGTAAGAACAGTGATTGTAATTTCATCTAATGGACCACTTGAGGATAGGCGGGGCTTCGTAGTTCCAAAATATCCCACCAGTCTACTTTTTGGCTTACGGGATTTGTTTTAATAGATATAGAGGCTGAACTAAAAGATTTGATTTGGATGCAACGCTTGTAAGCCTTCCAAAATTTTCAGATTGGATGTAGAGTTGATTATCGCCTATTGAAGAAGACGACAGCAATATATTTTCAAAGAAGGATGTAATTTAATGGACCACTTGAGGATAGGCGGGGCTTCGTAGTTACAACATATCCCACCAGGCTAATGCTTCGCATGTGGAATAAACAAAGCCATGTGCTTTGTTTTAACCGGTGTAGATATAGAGGAAATATTATATTAAAGAAGGATATTCCAAGCGTTTTTACAGAATTATTACAATAAGGATCTGCACAGTACTGAACCATCCGTCTTGAAATATCGAAAATCGACGATTTTTCTAAGTAATTCACACAAAGTTATATGTTTATCCCACAAGCTCTCGCCGCATGTGAGATAAACGTCATACGTGACGTCGATAGGGGCGTAAACCTCAAGTGGTCCATTAGCTTAAAAAGATTTTGAGTAGCGACTAAAGCAGGAAAAATTGTAAGGTAAAGTCTCCAGCTTTTGATTCAAAAGCCCACATGTTACCAAAAATAGCAGGGATAGATTTTTCTAGATATTCAGTGTATTAAGTCTCTTGAAATAGACTAACAAAGGAGAATTCATGAATTCGGATTCCAAATCCATCGGCCTAAAAATATTGGATTTCATTGTAGACATCTTGTATCAAGTTCTTAAGGTAAATAGATTTCCGTTATTTTATTTCTAAGTTGACTAGATAATTATTAATACTTTCGTTTCATGGATGAAATGTAAAATTCGAATAGGAGCAATGTTATTCTACACAATCTCAGATTGTAACAAGCTCTTTACCGATCTATCTATCGTAAAATATGTTGAATTCATTTCTGTTTCATAGGAAAGAGCACAAATTAACAAGAATACTATGAAATATTAAAACAATTATCAAGAATCACCAAGTATTCATTAAAAAAAAAATAGACTGAATAAATTCTCTTCTGAATTGAAACCAGTAAATGATTCTCACTTCTCTTCTCAAAAAAAAAATAGTTCCCCAGGGATAACACAGTGATAAACTGACAGTTTGACAAGCTATCGATTCAAGTGTCTGTTGACAATAGAAATAATTTGTCAAACCATTGACAACGCAACCACAGTCTTTATGTGTTGTATGTTATTTTTGACGTTTTCTCAGTAAGAAATAAAGAGAGAGAAAGCGTACATATGCTGAAATGTCGACTTCTGTAATGAGTTTTTTTTTTGTTCTTCCTTTTAAAATGAAAATACGACCAGCAAGAATTCTTTTTCAATTTGAAGATAATTAAAACGGATGAAAAAAATAATTAAGAACAAAAAAGAAAAAAAGAAATAAAATGAGCTGAAAGTCTTCTTGTATTTTGAAACTTTTGGAAGATGGCCAGAATGAAGAAGCATCATCTATCTATCAAAGAAATGTTTCTTTAATTCTATTATTGCAACATAGCCCTAGAGTCCTGTCGCAATGAAAAATGTTTAAAAAGTTAATCCTTTGAATCACTACATATAAAAATCCCCGGCCGCCTTTTCGCCTTTTTTTTTAAGCCAGAATCACCCCTCATTTAACTTAGAAGAAAGTATATTCTAATAGCAATAGAGAATGAACTCCTTAAAACGAAAATCTTATTTCTAATATTGTAATAGCTGATTTTTACCATCTAATTCTCAAGAGGAATCAGAATGAAACGAAATGTAAGGGGGAAAGAAAACAATAAAAAAGTGTCAGAAATAATGATCATAAATTCAAAGTTAATATTAAAAAATAAACTTACTTAAAAAAAAAAATTATTGGAGAATCCTGTGAAGGTCATTTTTGTCTTTTTACAAGTTCATCTATTAGCTTCATCTACAGTAGATCAAGAAATCAGGGTTTGAACGAATAGCACAAATGCTAAAAAATTATAGATTCTATCTAAACTTAGGCAAGTGAATCACCGAAGTCTTAATATTCCATTTGAATAATTTTATTCTCTTTTTATCCGTTTGCTTAGTGTCTGTTTGCATCACGTAAAACGGCTGGAGGGATTTCCGTCAAATTTGATAGATAGAATATTTTTAGTCCAACTTAAAACATAGACGCATTATTTTGATAACTATCCCTCAGCTCTGAAGGGACTGAACGGATTCCTATAGAAATGTTTTTTTTTTTTTTTGCTTATTTGTGGGCCGATTAAAATTTGAGAACGATTCTTCTGGTCTCCACCCTCTCCCCTCAAACCTACAATACGACTTCCCTGTAGCGCTCTGTCCCCACCAACTCGCCGATGCATTACCATATCCTTAGTTTAAAAATTCCTTGTTTTCTTTTTAATTACGATTGGAGAGAGATTTGGAGAACAAGATGAAATGCACTTTATTTGCTATTTGTGGCGGTTACAAGTTCGAGATAATGAAAAGTAAGATTTTGATCCAAAAACCAAAGCAACGTCTCATTAAATCAGCCAAGCTTAAGCTTTGCAGACAAAGATCTTTTCTTTTCCAGAAATCAAATGTAGAAGCGATTTTTCTCAAACACCAGAACTCATGGTCTAATCAACCTCCGTCTCATTTCTCTCTTTCTTTTTATCACACCTCTCCATTTGCAGGTGTATTCACTACCACCAACAAAGTTCGATTGTTGCCTTTGGTGGTTGTCAAAGACACTGCTTGTTTCGCTTTTCTCCTAATTAAGGCTCCAGGGGTGACGCAGCACACACAGACTCGGCTTGTCATCCGGAATTTGTCAAAAACCCGGAAGGGATTCGCAAAACTCTTCGCTAAGGAAACATGCAGTCTTCGCTACCACCTACCACTGCCTCCAGCAAGAATCCTCTACGCTACCATCTTCTTTTTTATCTTCAATTTGTTGTTTTTGCTTCTCTATCGATTTATTCTTTTATTTTTTTTTTTGATTTCTAAAAAAATTGTTGGGAACCGAAGAACTGTTCGGCCAAGCTTCGATTCCATCAAATCTTTGAGTTAAATCTTCTGAAAAAAAAAACAGAAGTCTTGTTTACTTTGAACCTATCGTCTTTCTTTCTTTACTTAGATATCTTTGAAAAATTCAGTGTAAAATTAGGAAAATATTTGCAAGAAAAATTTAAACTAAAGATAAAGTTGCTATCTCTACAGTTTTCAAGCTGATATATTCAAACCTAGTAAGAACAGATCAGTAAAATCAAATTGTAATTATAATTTTAACCAACAAATAAAATGAAAAACTAATTGATATGTTTTTTCTTTACTCTTTTTGCCATTTTTCCCTAGTACCTAAGCAGATGAATATAATTCATCTAAACTCAAATGCAAATATGAATCTTTTCTTTTACAAATCAAATTTAGAAGTGATTTTCTGGAAGATCTAATCAATCTCCTCCCCATCATCACACTTTATTTTTTTTTTACAATGCTTTACTTTAAAAAAAAGATAACGTGAATTACAAGAGAAGCATTAGTTCACTTATTCATCGCATAGTAGGGACTGGGAACAGTCAATGTTTAAAACTGGGAAAGTGAGGAGACCATATAATCGTGCTCATAATTTAAGATGAACTAGAAATAAGCAATACATTTAAAAAAAAAAAAATCAGTCCAGCCATTTTAACGAGGAATTTACGGATTTTTATTTTTCAGGGATAAGATGGGGCCCAAAATAAATGCCGGACCAGAAATTAATAAGATACCAAATATTAAAACAAATTCCTTAAAATTTATTTTAAGTTGTTTTAGCGTGATTGCATGAACCAAAAAAAATTTTAAGTTCGAGTGGAAAACTTCGCACCCTAAGTCAAAAGATAAAGTAATGTATAAAATTCTGAATAAAAATTCATGTTTTTATAGTCTTAAAGATTTGACACTTTCGTTATTATTGAACACGTTTTTCATTAACCCTATTCCATTGTTATTGAAAATGGAGGTTTTCAATAACAATGTTATTTTATCTTTCCTGACTTGGTTTTTAATGAATAGAAATTTACTGCTGGTAAAAATAATTGGAAAATTGATAAATGCTAAATAGTGTTAGCACTAAGACGATAGCACTAAGACGATAATACTTCATTTTTTCAACTATAAATTTGAAAAATTTGGCTCTTTGATTGATAAAACTTCAAATGTTATAGATTAATTATTTTTTTCTGAATTCTTTTAACTGAAATAATTAGATTAAAATTATTCCAAATTTCTAATAATAACTAGACGAAGGTTCAGCACACTTAAGGTTTTGTAATGGAATACAGACTGAGAGAACTCTCCACTTGAACATCACATGGTTACCAGTACGGTTCATAGAGTAATTCAATCTAATAAGGACACACCAACCATTCGATCCGTATTCAGAGTTTCGCCTGACTTCACTCTGTTCACGGCGGTGCCTTTTATTGAGATGTTTGCTTTATCGACTAATCGTATTTCGCTCTGAAATTTACATTTCTACAAACTCATAATACACAAGTTTGTTCAGGTGAGTTGCAAGTAGTGTGTTTCTCACTATCTTTGGCCTGTAAGGAGAAAATTAATAAATATTGCAAGATAAAGTTATTCGATTATTATACGATTAAATTATAACATTCTCTTTAAATGTTTCCTTTGCTTCAAGTAAACTTAAAACCACAAATTTAAATTTAGGTCGCCGAAATTCAATTTATCTTCCTCAAACCAATTTGACTTACAACATTTTTGATAACATTAGATGTAGTTATTGATTCAATGATAGAAAACAAACAATGTGAGTAAATTGTTTTTCTAAAGGAACTTTTCATTTACCACTGATTTCATTTAGAAACGCTTCAAATGGAGGAAACTAAATAGAAAGTGGAATAGTAAATATGTTGCCAAATATAATAAAATTATTTGTTACAAAAATATTGTTTCATAATTTAGATCTTTTACCTTCATGCTACGAATAAATTATTATTCTAATTTGAGATTACGTATCCGCTCAGCATATGGGAACTGAGCAATCATGCTGTGGTTGGGAGTGGATTTTGAGGAAATGGGAGAATGAAGATCAACTTATTTTTCCTTTTAACAAAAGTTGGATCATACATTTAGCACCGTACCACATTTTTAAAAAAATCAATCCAGGCGTCGTAACAATTTCGGAGGTCATTTTTGACGGATTGAATGGGCAAAATAAATATGCGTATTCTTGAGAAGCACTTAATCGGACACACATAACAATAAAAGCTAGATATATTTCACACTTATAAAATATATTATATTTACATTATATTAAAATAATTACATTTACGACCTGTTTCGCTTGTTGCATTACCTGTGTATTAGAAAGGTGAATTGAATTATCCTATTATGGACAGTTCCTGACCTGAAGCATAATGGTAATTCATTACAACGTAGAGATGATGTCATCACAGTTATGATTTCCGTATAACGTCTACAGATGGCAGTCGTTGGCGAATCTGTTAAACTAAGGGACCTCTTACCACTCAATGTAAACCTGAAGAAGCTTTGTAATACCACAATCGAAACCGGTTGTTTTGATGTATTTTACATGGTGAAAATACATCCAATTTTTATAGTTGTATGTGTCTGCTATAGTATTTCTCAAGAATTTTCTACACACGATAAACGTGTGAATATTAACTTTGTTTTGTTTTACAATAAGAAAAAGTAAACTTCAGTTAGTGAAGTATTACATTTAAAACTCTTATATAAAAACTTCATTTTTCCTAAAATAAAAGCGGAACTGAAATAATTTTAAATACAAACAATAAAAGAGTATCATCACAACATGATAAGAGAAAGGAGTTTAGTTAATTAAGTAACGAATTAATTAAAAACCAAAGTTAACGAGAATATTATTTATTTACTTCTAATCTTAAATACTTACATTATCATAAAGAAAGAAGGCAAGAAAATTAATGAAATAAAAAGAAAATTATAGAGAAAAAAAGATAGTAAAAAAAAATTGCATTTCATCCCGCAGGAGATCCGAAGAGCGGAACCTTGAATTTACAACCCAGTGAAATACCGTTACGCCACGGTAGCAATTACTTTCTTTTTTATAGCAGTGAGCTAACAAGGCAGTACTTGAAAATCGATCAAAATAACACCGAATGTCTCCAAATCTGTAGGGCTCGGTCCCAATACCTACATATACATATTTGAAGTACTTAACGTGTACTTTCATCTCCCAAAAGGGCACTCACATTTGAAAGATACACGGTGTGTTGTCTCCTTCTTAGAACTTTTGAACCGCTGGATGAATTTTCTTAAAACTTGGCATGCACATTTAAATACTATGTAAGGCCGACATTTACATTTGAAATCTTTTGCTAAGTTGTCCTTATCGAGAAATAAGGAATGTGATAAAAATTCCCTTAGAAAAAGCAGAGGAAATTAAACTACGAATCTCTACGTTTGTCTTGTACAAAAAATCTTAATCCATTCATTTGGGCATAATTTGATATCCTTAAAATTAAATGGCTTCAGGCACTTTAGATAAATAATAGGAATCTAATAATTTTTTTTCAGTAAATCTATTTTTTGAACTGTTTGTTTTCAGCTATCATAATTTGACAATAAACGTAATAATTTCAATTTAATTGTAGTTTTCACGACCTAACAAAAAAAATAATAATAAAAGAAAAGTAAGGAACATCTTCAAAAAAAGTTTTAGAAAAGAAGGTTTTAAGTTCTTTTCGGCACTTCTTGTTACTAATCGAATTCGATTGAATAATTTTTGCTTGTTGTCCTTTGCACTGCCATTGAGTAGGGGAAAAATTTCCAAAGTTCTAGAAAAAAAGAAGTCAAGTTTCCGTATTTTTGTGAGATTAAGTTGAAGAACCAAAAAAATGGTGTAGAAGCTTAGATTAAAGAAAACCTTTGTAGATCACTTGTCTTTTATAAATATTGACTCAAATCTTCCAGTAAAGATGAGATCTTCCAGTAATAGTAATAGATCTTCCAGATCAAATCTTCGAGACTTCATTGTATAGATATTTTTCTTGATAAATGCAACTTACTGAGGTTTTCCCAACTTCAATAAAATTAGAAACCTTCAACAAAATATTTATTAATTATAAAATATCTAAAGAAAGAGTCTGTATATTAGCATGCGTTGGATGACAATGCTGTCAAAATGATCACATAGATGCTCATTTCGGTATTAGTCTATTTCCTAATAAAATGAGGCTCATAAAATCATTTATTCTGTATGTATGTCAAGTGCTTATATGTTCCCTCCCTCAATGACTTTTGAACCATTGAGTATCAGTATCTTATGGAGACTCAAAAGGTATTTTCGAGGAATAACTTTTGTCGTTGTCGTTTTTTTCCAAACTTTAGTTCGAGAAGGAGACAATAATTCTCCTACAAAAGGATTGGAATCTAAACAATGGATTTCTATTCTATTTCTGTTAATATTTCACTGTCTTAACAGTGATTATTAAATCCTAGCTATGTATGGTTTCATAGTTACTATTTACACAATTTAAGGAAATAATAACTTTTTTTTTTTTTTTTTTACAGAAATTACTAAATTTTTTACTGCTTGTATTTATTAAATATTAGAATCATTCTGTATTCCAATCATGCGAAGTTTATTTATTCTTCTTCTGTCTGTACGCGCATTATATTAAAACGGTTGGACGGATTTTCGTTAAATTTGGTAGTGTTTTTTATAATTTATTTTATGGTCCAAATAAAACTTACGGTCCATTTCATCGCTCTTAAAGAACAAACGAAATCCTTTACTTATAATGATTCATTTCTTCAAAATTTGAAACAATATATACTTCTGATCCTACCTCAAATATGAGCACGATATTTTGGTCTCTCCCTAATGTCTTCCTCTCCGTCGAAAAATTGATATCTCAGAGCTGCTGAACAGTATGCAATAATCACATACGTAGTGTATTCAAATTTTTGTGATTAAATCAAATCAACTTTTTTTTTTAGTTGGTTTGCTTACAGTAGTTTTTTTAAATATCTAAAAACAGATAAAGCTGGTATTCACTGAGGCCAGAGAACCTGAGGAAAATAAAATAAAGCAATCTGTCTAAGCATTGTAGATAGTTATTTAGACTGCTATTGCAGACTATTACGAGCATGATATTTTAGTTTCCTTCGCCAACTCTCTTAGTGCTCAAAAATTGTTGATCCATTTTTCAGTCCTCACTAGCAATAGTTCACTGAGTGTATATATACTGTATGTGTACAGAAGATCTTGGAATGGAGGTGTTATGATGTCTTCATCCGGATAGCGGGGGAGCAGATTTTTTTAATAGTTTTACAACAAAACTATTAAATTTCCAAACAGGTAAAAAATCCTGGTCGATTTTACATTTTCGGATGCAATATGGGGGTTAGATATTCCAACAACCCCACCTCTTGCAACATCAATATGTGTGTTTATGTATGTGTAATACTCTTTTGGTCTTTTTTCATATTTAGAAAATTAATATATTAAATGAAAATCTTCCGGGAACTTGATTTTACAATGACAACTTCGCATAAAACTAAGCAATTATTAATATCTTTCGATTTAATATTAAATCAATACTTAAAATTAGTGCATAATTACCGGTATAATTAATTTGACTTTGTTTGTATTTTTGTATGCGCTTTCGGTATAATTAATTCTGTTTTAAATCAAATGTTTTAAGGTGATGTTAATAATTGATTTAACCATTTCAATTTAAATAAGCTAGAAACTGAAATTTTAATGATATTGGAATTCGAACTCAATCACAGAATCCAATTTGGGGAAATTTCAACATCAAAGGGGCTAAAGTTTGTCAGTGGAACTTTCTTCTAATGTAAATACTTTGCCACCATATAAATGGCAAGTATCTTTTGTCTATAAAAAGCAAGACTCGTATACAATAAACTTATGTAGAATACAAAACATTAATTAAAATCAGAAATTTAGTAATTAATACGTTAAATACACTCTCATTTAAGAAAAAAATTTCAAGTATTAAAAAAAAAATATAAGTAGCTAATCCAATATATCAAATAAATATGCTAGCTTTATTCTTTAAACAGTTTAAATCTTTTACATCAAGTAAACTAGTTAGTTGATTGAGCATGAATTTTGTTCAGGGGGTCAGTGGGAGGAGATGAAAATAATGGTGCTGATATTTTAAGTTGGTCAGAAAAAAAAGCATCGTAATAAACTTTAAATAAATAAATCAGCTTTTGAAGAGAGGATCATTTTTGAAGGATGGGAAAGGATAAGACCATAATAAATGTGATCTTATTTTAACCTAGAGTACAAATAAGCTACGGCCAAATTTTATGAAGATCTGGAGTAGCGTGATACAAACAGACAAACAAACAAAGAAGAAAAGCGTTCAATTAACGAATAGAGAGATTCCGCCATCTTGAAATATAAGTATATTACCACTATCCCCGTTTCTAAAGCATTTAGAATCATAAACTTCCTGTAAGTATACATTTTCAGGGTCAGAGAATACACCTAGACCATTTTTAAATGCATCAGACGATTTATTTAGTCATACTATTACATGCTACCAATGATAATGCTACTTCTGCACCTTGTACCATTTACAAAAATTTCAAAAGATCTTTTTCCAGTGTGTTTCAGGTTGAATTGTAATATAGGATGGGTTGGAACAAGTGCCTGGTCGGTCAAGAAATACCATAACATTTGAAATGCCCATTCAATGCGCAAGAAATGGGGGACAAGACAAACCATACCAGTCGTTCTTGAGCAACGTTACTATGTTCAGAAGCTTTTAATCATTGCCGATGAACTTAATTTTGGAGGAAACATGAGTGAGATGAATTTGTCAAAAGCCGTGGTGTATAATCACAATTCTTGTTACGTCAAGATCAGCAATTTGAAGATAGAGAGGGCTAAATAGCGACGAAATACCTCAGGAAGCAGCACACATGAAGAAACGATCTCGGCCTGAGACCATTGACAAAATGATCTACTTCTTTTGTCATAAAAATGATGGACGCCTTTATAATTTTCGAACATTAATAGGTGATACCAGCATACGAAAAATGGCAACAGAATCTCACGAAATACAGTTATTGGCTACATTAGAAGGTGGTGATCTCATCGCCCTCGACGCCAAGTATCATCCTCAGTGCTGTACAGCAATGAGAAATCGCTACATCTCCCACCTAAGGCAACATGAGCAGGAATTGATCTACCGAGGAAAGACACATAAAGGCTACAGCACGTGTGGAGCTCCCAACTTACATAGAAAACTGTTCTGAAGACCCTTGTATCTATAATTTTGAATGGCGCTGATCTAACTGATCAAGATTCTATAGGTTCACAGGTGAACTTGACAATCTCGCAGACTATTCTCTTTAACTATAAGAAACTTCTACGGAATCTGTCTCCTTCTATGAAATCCCGGCATTCATTGGGAATGGAGCCACTATTGCCTCTTTAAATTGGAATGAAGATGCTTACAGACAAGGTCCAAAGAAACTGTGACGCAGCTGCATCAATTGAGACTGAGCTAAACTATGACAAAGTTCGTCAGATTGAGAGCCATCTTGCAACTTCTGTCAGTGCCAACTTTCGTGACAAGGCGCAGTGGTTCCAGCTCAGCTATGACATGGACTGTTTACTGTTGGTGCACTGCTTTTTTTTTGCTAGTAAACTGCAGTTGAAGATGAATTTGAAAAAGCTGATATTGCGGCCTGGTCAACTTTTCATGCCTCGAGAATGCATCGGAAGATCTTCACACTATCCTTAGTAAGATTTCCTCTTTTTTACGAGGATACAGCAATGGCATGCATGATGAAGCGTTGGGCTACAGAATATTTTATAATAAGAACAATAAGCTTATGCTGTTGAAGTTTGTTTTTTATATAAGAATGTATAAAAATGAATATATAATTTTCAAAACAATAAAAATTGATAAATAGTTTATAAATAGTACACAGGTAGAAGAGTAAAATGTAATATTGTGAATAAATAAATCGTCTTATGCATTTAAAAATGTCTAATTGTATTCCCTGACCCCGATAATCTATATTTACACACCAAGACTGTGATCCTAAGTGCTTAGAAGCCGAGATATTGCTAATACATTTATATATCAAGATTGCCGCTAAAAAATTCAAGATGGCCGCCGGAGGAGGCGTTTCCTATCAAAAATTGAAAGCTATATTTCAAAGTAACACGTGGAAGAAAATTGGTACTTTTGTCAGGTTACATTCAGAACAATGTTTCCAATTTAAAGGCGTGGCAAGGGATCCGCATTTGCCTAAGATGTCATCATAAGGTTGAGATCAATCCCAACCTTCCTGCATCAATTGGAACATTGGGATTGATCACAACGTTACGATGACGTCTATTGTATTAATGCTGATTCCTTGGCATGCTTTTAAATTGGCGAACATTGTTTGTGAATATAACCTGAAGATACTAGATGATACTGCTAGCGAAACCGGTTGTTGCAATCTTTTCATTGTAACTATGTTCACTTTAATTATGTGTGTTGGTTTAGTTTTTTTTAAAGAAAATAAGTTACACACAAATTACAGGTAGCATAAGCTAAATTTGATGAAAATCCCCCCACTTGTTTTAGTGTGATAAATAAAAACAGATAAATAAACAAATGTGGAAACATAGAATATCTTCATGTGGAATGGTAGGAATTCCCATGCTTTATTTCCTCACTGTATATCATCGGATAGAAAAAAAACACCTTAAGATTATCCATTGGCTGAAAATTAATTAATAACTACGTGTCACTGTATCCTCTAAATTTCAATTAAATCAAAGGAAACAAATGATAAAATTCTTACTGATCAATTTGTTGTTTGGCCATCAACATACAGACAGACATATTGATTTTATGACCTTACTTATCTTTTAATAAGTTAGGTAATATCTAGGCTTTAGTTCGTTCAATAATAGAAATTTAGTGCAATAAAACTAATGTCTTTGATGCAGCTTCTGAGATTCCTTCAAAAAATTTAATATCTACCTCAAAATTTTAGAATTGATTTTCGTAGTTTGGAAATACCTTACAGTTCCAATGCGTTATGTAATGGAATGGAGGGAAGTTTAACTTCAGTCAAATCGATTTTTTTTTATCCTAAAAACAATGGCTGTATTTGTATTTGATCCTAAGTAAGAAGCGTATTTAAAAATTAAAACTTACTTCGCTAGCTAAATAACGCCATCTTTAAATTATAATTGATAATTTCCTTTGATAATTTCCTTTCCTTAATTGAAAATCCGCGAAGTAGGATTGCCCCCCCCCCTAGGGTCACCAGACCCTGCGTGTGGGTACCAGAATGTTAAAATATGTATATTTATATACACACATACATAATGGATCACTGTATTTTGTTTTTACTTTGGTTTTGTGGACGTGCCATATTTATTCCTACTTCCATTTATGTTCACCTCTGTGTTGGTGTGTTTACAGTGACACCTCTCAACTGATGATCGCCAATTAAGCAAGAAACAGCTGCTTTGGGAAACACATGGAAACAGTGTCTCATCCCTTTTAATGTGTTAGGAACTATCTATTCTTAAGAAGTCGATAGGAATTCTTTTAGTTTCAAATGTTTTTCAATGTTTTATCGTCTTCTCGCGCTAATTATCCGACAAATACTCTGTTAGAAAAGATTTTAAATACAGAATTTATGTCGTCTCTAGTGCAATGCATACTAAGTTCCAAGAAGATCCATTTAACAGTTCAACAATTAGAGGGGACACCCACCCACACAATTCTGACTGCTCTGATGAGCCTCATTTTTTTCCTTAACTAAAACATTCCTAAATTGCATCACTTTGAATCATCTCTCTTATAAAAGTCCGATTTGCTGTTTACTCATTCAAAACACTGCTGGAAAGCATGAAAGAATAATAACATTGAATTCTTATTAATGAGTTTTCGGGAAAAATCAAAGCCGAAAGGAAATACGAATGCTTATTAACATTGAAGTTCACCCTTTAAGTTAATTTAAACATAAATCCTTTCCAATTTTATTTACAGCTCTCCTCTTCCTTTTTCTTCTTTTAAAGCGAATCACGTTATATCGTTTTCATATTCGCCGCGGGCGAAAAATTGATAAATTGGTATGTATATTGGACTCTACTTGTTTGTACAAAGTTAGAAATATTGATGATGGAGGCCTGTAACAGCGAGTTCCGTGTCAATGTAGGTATTTGTTTGCCAAAGAGGAAATTTCAAGCAATCTCTATGCATACTGCCTTAAGCTAAGACCCAAACGATGAATTGCATATTGGAATTTTCATTCAACAAGGGAGACCGGCACAAAGCAATTTAGAGATGTAATCCAAATCATTGCCATTGAAAAGTAGAAGAGAAGGAGCTTGCCTTGGAAGTGAACGACAAGCCCGAAACGAATTTCTGGGTGGTACTTAGCAATCCAAAGCAAAAACGAAACGTAAATTCACAGGATTGAGAAATTTTCTCTGAAATTTCATTACGTACGACTTGTAGAAATAAATGGAGAGGAGATAACAAAAATACATTGCAAAACAAAATGATCGCGGAGATATATGTGTTTCTTAATGATGTATAACAAGTTTCCGATATTTTCCATCAAACACAGCATTAGATTTTCTGTTATGTCACTGTTCATTTTGGTGGCATTCCATTATCTACATTAAACTTTAGTTTTTAAATTTCGCTAATTGGAGAGAATGTTGAAGATTTAAAATCGATAAATACTTTTCAGATTTTTTTTTTTTTGGCCGCGCTGTTGGCGAAGTCGCTAAGACACTGCCTCTCACCTCTGAGTAGCGGGTACGGTTCTCATGTGGGTTTCCTTGATGGTGGACGATCCGCACTGGATAGGTTTTCCCGGGGTTCTCCCATTTCCCCTGCATTTCTCACACATCCTTTCTCAGTCTTTCTCTCCGTCTGTCCCTTCCGTGGGATAGCACACTAGATCTTTCAGGTCGCGGTGCTCGGCTGTCAAGTCACCCACGCTCACCAATTACATTACATTTCAGGTTTTTTACTGAGTTAAGGAGAAGAAAGTATTTTTAGAATAATCGATTTGCTCAATCCAACAAATGTTAGTTTCATTAACGTTAATTAAAATTCCAAGTGATTCAGTATGAAAAAACAAATTTGTTTTAAAACGTGAATTAAATCTAGTGCTTGTGTTAATTAAATTTGTGCTTTCAATTGAAGCTAAAAAAATATTAAGAAAATCGTTTATGCTAAAAATACAAGATTCTAGGATATATTAGTATAAAATACTGCAAATTATGATATATTGTGGTTTCTTTTCAGTTCCGTCAGTCAGATCTGAGCTTTTAAAGTGTTTTAAAGAAAAGCAATAATAGAAATCCTTCATTCACTCCATTGCAAATAACTCCAAAATAGAGTTATGATATTGAGTTAACTCCTAAACTTTTCTGAAATTCTTTTTACGAAACTATTTCTTTGCAATGTTTATAAGTAAAATAGAAGTTCACTTGTGAACTTGGAAGTAACTAAGTCTATTTCTGAATGAACAAGGAAAATATGTACACTTGGAAACATGAAGCTAAAAAGCAAAGCACTCTATTCCTGTACATGAAAAAGTACATTGGGTAAAATACACGCTAAAAAAAAGAACTACGCAAGTAAAACAATAAAATAAAAAATTTTAATTGTAAAATGGAAGTAAGCCTAAAGAAAAACCCACTTTTAAAATATGAAAGTAAATAAGAAGTATATTTGAACACAAAGTAAAAAAAATAAGCTTGGATAGGTGCAGATAAAAGAAAAACTATATTTGTAAATATGCAAGTACAGAAAAACATGTAGCTGTTAACATACAAGTAAAACTGCACTTATAAATATGCAAGTAAAAAACAAAGATGTAGTTAATGTGCAAAAAATGTTTCCTCAAAGATTTTAAAAATTTCATTAAAAATGAAAAAAAAGTGTTACTTTTCCAATGTAATTCCTACTTTTATCATTGCGAAAGGTAATTTCGAAAAGGTAATTCGAAAACAACACTTATTAAGCTATATTCTAATTCGAAAGAAATTATCTTTGGAAAATGGTAAGAATTGGAGGGTTTTTATCTGCTTTGACGAAGAATGACCTACTGCTGTGATCCACTAACCCGTAATTTTCTGCAATTTTATTTTTGTTTGAAAACTTTGCACCACAAAACATGTCAATATTTAATTTACTTCTAATGGCCTTATTTTATGTTTGGAAACCTGTTATTATACTTTCTAAATTACTCCTCTTCAGGTAAATTGAGACATTTGCGTGAGTCATTTTCTTTTTTGTATTGTAATCTTTAAATGAATAATTCTTGGAGATGAAAAAAAAATACTTTCAAAAGAGAACGATTTCCTTTCAATCCTGAAACGGAATTTTTCAATAAAATCTTCCTTTTTCAATCAATTTGGACAATTTTTTATTTTTAATTTGTAGGGCAATTACTTTCATCACTTTTTTTTTATAATTTGCCATAATTCGATTAATAATTTCTTTAAAAAATTCAATTACATAAAAAAAAGGTTGTAGATGTTTGACAAAGACCACAAGAAAGAAATTCCTTCAAATAATAAAGCTAGATCATCTCTTGTTCACGCAATGTTTCAGGAAGATTCCTCTATTGATTCAAAAGTTTGTAGGGGAAGGTAAGGCACGCAAACAGAAAGAGTGAATTCATGAGCCTCACACTTCCATAGAAGAGTAAACAAATATTAGGTTTTTTTTTAGAATTCAATTCTATTATTTAATTGATTTCAAAGTATTTATAGAAGTCAAGTAAAGCAAATTTGTAAAAAAAAATAATTTGTATTTCAGGACATATTTGTGTGAGGCAAAGATATTTCCAAATCTAAAACTAATCCTTCTCTTGATCCATTCACAATAAGAAATACCTAAAACAAATTTCATTATTAATTCAGAGAGCGACAGTAATTCCCGTTCGAGTCTCTATTGAAGTGCAGAGATATAGGATCCGACGTTTTAGTGACTAATCGAGATTCCTTGATTTCAATCTATTTTTAATCCTTGGGAAAGAAACCATGGCCTAGTATACAAAGGTTAGATAAATCCTAATGCCTGTTCGGAGTAGAAATAAGCTACTACAAAAACCCGACGTTTGCCGAAGATTGAACCCAACTTCAAAAGCCCGATACCCTTATCAATACCATTGAGCCCACCGTATCCACATGAATTACTATATATATTTTTATCTGCTTCTAGTGTTCTGACTGGCAAAAAGAAGTCCCTACATATCCGCGTTTACAGAGAAATTTTTAGTAATTTCCTTACTTTTATCTTAGTTAATGCACCTCGTTTCTTACATTCTAATTTCCAAATTCACCAAAAAACACTTATCTGAAACTTTTCAGTAATTTCCAATTAACTACCGGTGTAATGAAGAGCGTCATGTTCATTGAGATTACAGAAGAACAAACAATAAAATCACATTTTTAATCGATGGAGCTATTTAAAAGTTCTATTTACAAAATGGTTTTAAGTAAGAAACTTACTTAATTGCATTAAGTTAATTTTAAATGAATTAAAGAGTCTTGAAGTATCACCAACTCTTTGCTGGAAGATATACCAGAGGCAAAGGGATTGGATACATTTTAAAGACTTCTTCCTCGAAGTCCCCCGTTCGCTTTTTGTTTTGCAGATCCTTCCCTTTTCAAACGAAACCATAACTTATAATCTCCTTCTAAAAAAAAGTCATTAATTTAAATTAATTAAATCACTTAGTCATTATGATTTAACAAACTTGGGAAATGACATTTTACGGAAATTAGAAAGTTTACCGGTTCTATCACAGGAAACTAATCGAAATTGATTAATTTGTGAAATTTGATTTTCGTAATATAATTAGTAATTAAAATTAAAAAAAGTTAAATAACAGATTATCGATTTAAACATCGATTTGAAATATTATACTCATTAAATCATTAAGGTATTGAGTTTGTATGGTAAAATCTAATTTTTTACAAATGTTTAAATTACTATAATACTAATTCCAAGAGGAAAGTGATATGAAACTAGCTTAAGTTAAAAAGTATATTCAATTCAATAATAAACTTAGTTGAAAATACTGCTTGAAATATTTCATTGATAATTGATATTCATTAATAATTTAAACTTATTTTTTTCTGATATGTACCTGTTGGTGGTAATTACACTGACCATACTCTCAGCAGCCTGGAGCTTGTTGTAAGGAATATATGATAATCACACTTTAGTAAATAAGCTAATTAGACTTGGCGGACGCCATTTCCGCAGAAAAAAAAAATAGTTCAAGTTTTCAACACCACGCGGAACAACAGGTATGAAATGTCCACAGTCATTGCAAACAAGCCATTCCGTGAGGATTATCATGGCTGTTAGAAAGAAAGACCGCGGGCTTTTGGTAAAATTGTTTATCAGAACGATAGCAATAGCTGTGTCGTACTGAAAGAATATCACGAATTGAAAGAAATGCGAAGAGGACCCTTATCCAAAAAATGAGTTACAAAATATGATTACGAAATTTGAAGAAACTGAAGATTTGAGTGTGGCAGCAGAAGGAGGACGGCATTCATTCCGATGGACGTTGTTGCTGTGGCTGACCAGACAGGCACATACCCAGAATGCTACATCCAGTGCTCGAGTGGTGGTACATTGAATTATATATCCCCTGGTCCACTGTTTGAAACCTTGTGCGGTCCATTTTACACTGGTACTCATACAAGATCCACATGGTGCAACAACTGAAACTTCAAGATCAGCAGCAACGCATTGATTTCTCCCTTCGGTTTTTGGCAAGGATGGCCATGGATAACATTAAATATCTTGTGAACTAAGGAGAACTCTCATATATGAGGCTCGTCGAATCCACATGTGTATGAACAGCCATTGCCTTCTGCTAATGTGACTCTATGGTGAGGATTCTTAAGTAATTTTATGCTCGAAGTTTAATTTTTTTTTCGAAGTTTACACCTCAAGGACAGTAAGGTGTGCCGTTATGACTGCACGCTACAGTGAACTCACTGCTCAGCATGTGCTCATGCCTTGCAAGAACAAAGTTGTACACAAACCGCTGTTTCTATGCAAGATCTTGAAGGTTGAAGCAGTTCTTGTCGACGAGTGTGCTGTACTGGTCGATAAGTGAAAGAACTGCTTCGACCTTCGCGAATGATAGCCTAATCTCCAGAGGTTTCCGGATACTTGGCCTGCATAATCTTCGGACTTAAATCGATACGACTTCTGGCTGTGGAGACATCTGAAAGATCGCGTTGATCAGGGACGAGTACGGTCTGTATTTGATCTAAAGTGTCACTGACATTTCACCCGAAATGCTGCATGAACCGTTGCATCACGATGCAACGAACCTATCTGGAGCACATTCTGAATAACTTGTGTAATCATCATTTGATAATTTTTTTTATATATATTTTTTGCTCTTAAAGAGCTATATTTTCACCTGATGTCGAAAAGTTTACCTGTTTTTTATTCAACGAAAATCGCGTCCACTTAGTCTAATCAGCATATCTACCAAATGTCTTTGTCATAGTTTTCATTACAAGCTACTCCTGGCTGCTGAAAGTAGAGTCAGTGTAATTGTAACTACTCGGTATATTCAGTAAGTAATATATACACGTGTACTGATCAAATTTTTTAAAAAAAGTGAATGACGAGGAGATTTATAAAATATAAAATATACGTTGCAGATACGAAGCCAAGGTTTCCAATTCTTGGACTATTGAAAGAACATCTGAAGTTAAAGGTCCTCACTGAAATAAACTTTAAATATTGTTCTTGTGCAAATGAATTGTCAAGGCTTTTGCTATTTCAAGAAAATATCCAGGGCGTTTAGAAGCACCATCGCAAATGAAAGCTGTTCTTAAACTTTGCAGGCCTTGTGGAGTAACGGACTTGTCTAGCATGACTAACATGGGAGAATGGGAAAGTGAATGACGAAGCAGCGTTTGATAGCTCTTGAGTAGCTATTAGATGACGGATTCTGCCCCATCTAAAAGATAATAATAATAATAGTTGAAAATGATATTCCTCCAACTTGTTTCTTAAAACGGACGTACTATTATCGTAAGAGACATTCAGCTAACTAAAAGTATAAACATATAAATCGAAATACAATAGAATTTACGTTTTTAATGATGATTTGGAAATACGGGATCAAATTCAGAGAAATCTTTGAGAAAGTTTCACTTTAATGGGAAAGAAAAATACAAGGGGTAAAAATGAAAACAAACTTTTTGAGTTATGTTAAATTGAACATCAGCATCTTAATGGATCAGGTGAAAGAATATTATTAATATCTTAGAGAAAACTGATTATAACAATATCATCTACGCATTGTGAATAAGAAGAAATTGTAAATTTCCAAAACCAAAATCTTTATATATGATTTTTTTATAATCAGTTTCTTCGAAAATATTATCGTGAATAAGTATACGATATTCAAACCTACAAAGAAAAAGCTCATTTAAAACAGTGGGTCGTTGTTACTTTTTTGGTAATGAGATTTGAAATCAAATCGTTAAATAAATGTCCTCGTATTGTTTTTAACGGTGATCCTAAGACTTTCTAATTTTGTCGAACAATCGCTTTTCTAGTGTAAGGCAACTGATATGAATTGACGTGGTTCTCGCCGCTGTTTGATGGCTCTTTGGAACCACGCCGGTCCGATTTAGTCTCGTTTTACGGCGAACTAAATGAGTTATGCATTCCGCTATCGTACCCACAGGCTATTTACGTCATTTTATATACGGGGCTGGTGCCATTCGCCGTTCACGCTCACTATAACAATGACAGTGTGATGTCCGTCGTCCTCTCAATGGGCGGGGGAGGAATTCCGATGTGGTGGTCGCACCCACAAAAGAGTAAAGGCTTTTGTGACCAAGAGCAGCTTTCGGCCCATGGAAAAGTAGCAGAAAGTCTACAGAGAGAAGACAAGAGAGAACAACTGAATAGGTCAACTGTTCTCTTTCTAATGCTGAGAGAGTACATTTCCCCACCCACTTATCCTCCCCTCTCGCTCTGAGATCGCTGAAGTGGGTTTGAATGTTCTTTCTCTTGGGTACTGGTCCATAGGGTCAAGTAACCAAGTCCAGTCAACCAAACCTAAACAATAAAGTTTAAAGCACTTTTCATGTTGATGCATTGAATAGACTGAAGAGATACTGAAGCCATCTTGAATTTACGTCCTCTACAAAGATCCGAGGTTCATTGTTTTATAATATTGGCAGTTGCTTTACTTGAAGGTTTAGAAATAAAGAAAAATAACATTTTCAAAGATGTTTTCTATATTTCCTTTCCAAAATTATTCCAAACATCTCGTTTAGGAGAAAGATTCTTGGGCTTTTACTCTGTAGTTAACTATAATTCGTAAAATAGGCCAATAGAAAACATTGTATCCATATAAATAGCTATTTTACACTTTAATTAGAATAAAGACTTACAAAATACTTAAAATCTAATTTCCATAAAATGTTGCTCTTTAAATTTTTAATAAAATTATTACTTTATTTTGTGTTTTTGTTTATTTTTTTAAGTCGTTAAATTGAGAAACGAAAAACTTCATTTACTTTTAAATTATAATCTGCTGGATATAGGCTAAAAAAGTTTTATATTTACCGAAAAAGAAGGAAAAAAAAAAGACTGAAATCCCATTTTTTTATATCAAAACTCTCGCAAATAATCGGATTACTAAAAGGATTACAAAACTCATCATTGTTCGTTTCAAAGACTTTCCTACAGGGATTTTTGTGAACTTCTCTCGTTAGTATCTCGACTAAAAACAATTTCAAATATTAAATTTAAATATTCAAGCCAAGTTTCACGAAGATTCATGCAGCGATTCAAAGAATTATTAAGAGTTCTGAAATCTTTATAAGGAAAAGTGTGTGACTTAACATTGTCTTTTTAGTGAAAATAAGATAGAAAACAAAAAGATAAAAAATGAATTTTGGGTAACTATAGTTTCTCTCTTTTTCTATTAGAAAACTATATATAATTTGTACAAGGTATGGTTTAACAGAATTATCCTTGCGGTAATGAAATACATTAAATTATAAATTTTTAATTTAGATTCAGTTTATGTACTCTGCGCCTTTGCAGCATTGTACACAATAACTGTAATGTTTAAATTGTAACTGAATTGAAACATTTGTATTTAAATACAATATTTGTAAACCTTTTACAGCAATTGCTGTTAAAAGTCAAACATATTATGAATGTGTTTGACTTTCACAGCAACTGCTTTAATAGTTTTGAAAATTTAATATTGAAATATAAATGATTTAATTAAATTTAAGTAGCCTGTTACAAAAGTTTTGCAGAACTTTACAAAAGTTTATAAAACTTACTTATAATTTAGTAACAATTCAGTTTAAAGGTAGTTGATTAAAAATCCATTAAAATTTCAAAAAAATTTAGATAATAACTGTGATATTTTAATTCAAATTTACAGCAACTGAACAGTTAGAAAGTTAAGATAATGGAGAAATTCAATTTCCTTTAATTATTACAATTTGCGAAACAAAGAGATTAATAAAAGTTCCACAAAACATAGTAGATTGAAATTGGAATAATTTAGGAAGATCTTTTGCATTTTAAGTTTGTGTGAGCATAGGATCTATTTTTGTTATATATTTATTTACAATTTATTTACATCTAACAAAAATATAAAGGTTTATAATTACGTTTATATTACTTTCAACAATTTAATTATAATTGTATACATTAATTCATTTTAATTTATGTAGGAATAAATGTAAAATTTAAAAAAATTATTATTCAATTCAATGAATCGATCAATTAATGAATACAAAATTCAAAACTACACTGCACTTGATTTGCTTCTATGAAACTAACCTTAAGCATATGCTTGATCCCATTTTAAATCAGGCCAATATAAAATTAGTGCACAAAGCTCATAATACTTTAAAGCACATCTTTAATGGGAATATTAATAAAATTAAGAATGAAGAAAAAATGGGAGCTATCTGTGGTATTAAATGTGAAGGAGGCAGTGTTAATTGCACGTATTTTGGAGAGACTGGCCGAAAGATAAAAAAACGAATGAAAGAAACAGAAAGAAATGAACGAAACAGCGATAGAGAAAAGTAACCTGCAATATTTAACAGCATTGCATCACAAAAATTCCGGCCACACAATAACGGTAAACAATCCCGTCATTTATGAGATTGAGAAGGATTGTTACTTACGAAAATTCCACGAATCATTGTTAATTAAATCTAAACCATGTCACAATACTGATGTTTCAATTAGAAACGCGCTGCAGTACAATTTACGGTGATTATTTGTTATTACATTTGAAAATTATTTTTATTATTCTAAATTATTGTTATGTTTATATTCAGATAATTGTTTATCTAACGCCTTAATACAATTATACTGTGATTATTTGTTGTCATATTTGCTATTTATTGTTATCCTAAATTATTGTTATATTTAAATTCAATTCCGAGCCTGTTTCTCTTTTCCATATTTATTTATGATCATCTGACGACGAAGGATAGAACCTTTGCAACATGTAATGTTATTTATTATGAAATCATTTACTTATATCTATTTTGTCTTTGTGTGTTTGGTCCTTTATATTAATATTTTTTAATCTTGTGTTTTTCAAAAATGTGGAATTTGTTTTACTTCCGTGAATATTTCACGGATCGCAACTAGTCGGAATTAACCTGCTAAATCGTTTTTATATATAAATATTTTATACATTCATAAAACGATTGTGCTGTATGCATTAACTATTAATTGAAGGTCCAAATATTTGTAACTACTAATCATTTGCAAGACCAAGCTTTTTTTTTTTAATTACTAACCTATACGTCCAGTGACGGGAGAACAGTGTGACAACTTTAGTTGAGATAGAGTATTTTAAGTAGAAGTTTTTTCTGTGTTTCAATATAATTTTTAATTTCATTGCTGACGGAGAACTTGTGCACCTCATGCTCGTCTGGCCTACGCTTCTACTAGGACAAAAAAATGAACATTAAAATTTAAATTTTAATCTAGTAGACTAAAATTAAAGTGTTATTTTGTTTTCTCTGGCTCTTCTCTCATTGCGTTTTACACACACACACACACACACACACAGAGGAAGTGATAAGAAATATTTAACAATGATTTGAACATAGTCTCCGTGGCCTAATGGATAAGATGTATGACTTCGATCAGAAGGTTGCCGGTTCGATTGCGATCGCGACGTTTCGTTGTAAAAATTATTTCTGTTTTCACAGGAAGTTAAAATTATTTTCCAAATACAAAGTTTGTTAGGCACAGACAGATCTGGAAAACCATATAAGAGATTTTTTTTTTTTATGTGTACACTGCTCTGATATTATTATTAACTATAATTTTTCCTGCTGCAATTTTCATATCATAAAACTTCCTCATTTAATTGTAGTATTAATGCTGTACTTGACAAATACGAGATTTATGAAATTGTTATTGAGGCTGTTACAATCACTACAAACTTAGTCCAAGTAAAAGTAAACTTATCCAAATCAAAAACACCTATTATTTACTGAAAAAACATAGTACTCTATATACAGGTAGAGTCACTACAATAATTGAATAATGAATCGATAATACCTTGAAATAGTTTTGGCAGTTTTCAGTCGCTACTCGATTTTATATTCATTTACTTGAATCTTTCTTCATAAAGTAAAACTCGTTTACTATTTTGTTACAACATTTCCGTAGTTAAACTGTTTGTTTTCATTCATAACCAATTCAATTTTACATACTGCCATTTTAAAATTGCATCTGACGTCCATGATGTCGACGAACCAATGGAAGCAATGAAATCTACCGAAAACCTCTAGTTACTTATTAATATTTTTTAGAATAATTATGAAATAAAATTAAATCATTCTATTCCTTGTTTTAAAAAAAAAGAAATGTTTCGAACTGAGACCAATTCAGCCTAATTACAATGCAGATTAGTTTTTGAAAAAATTTTCTCAAAGGAACGATTTGGGAAACGTATTGAAATATGATTATAGAAAAACAATAGCATTTATAATCTCTTAACAGAATGCTGTTCTACATGCAAAACAGTTCTTCAACTTTCCATAACCTTTTCTCTTTTGTAGAGTTTTGTTTTTTATTTTATTCAATTACCCGAAACTGCAAATTGCAAAACTTCTGTCTTTCTTTCTTTCTTTTTTAAGAAGGAACTCACTCTAAAGAAGATGATTGTATCCTCTGAAGTCATCAGCTTTCATGTATAGAGACCCAGAGATTTTTTTCCCTCTTAGAAGTTAATGAGTCTGATGATGCTTCAAAGCTTCTGATGAATTAGTTGATCCCACGCCAGCTGCGTCTCTCATTTGTTACATTGCCCTGTTCTAAGCCTAATGTTACTTACATTTCTCTCAGTCAATTTTGCTTCATTACCTTTAACTTGCCTGATTTTTAGCTTCGAAATTAAAAATTTCCTTAAATTTGCCATTCACATAAAAGTAGTTTTCCTTTACCAGTTGTCAATGAAAGTAGCTTTAGACTGACCATTGAAGTAAGAAATCTCAGTAATCATTGGTCGGCAAATGACCAGAAGATTTTCCGCTCTGTCTTAATATGTGATTGGATCGTTGTGGCAATTAGCAGCAGTAGTCGCCAATTCCCACGAGGAAATTTCGGTTCTAATGGAAATAGCCTGGAAACGTAGTTTCATTAGTTTTAATACATTTTACACATTGAAAATTATCCTTATATTGTTGTCGACATTTCTTCCTTCAAGGAAAATCTAAAAAAAAAGCCTTAATAATCTGAAATGTTATGATTGCCAAAACGCTGTTATAAATATCCCTAAAAGGAATTTAAAAGCTCCAGAATATCGTTATTTTCTTTGCGGCCGAATTTTGTTGATTCTCCTTTAAATAAAAAAATGAAATTATTCTCGGGAAACCCAAATTATAAAAGTATTCAAACAGCAGATGCTTCCCAAGACTGTTCCAGCTTTTCTAGAAGCGTCCAATGTAATGTAATGTAATGTAATGTGGTGAGCGTGGGTGGCTTGACAGCCAAGCACTGCGACCTGAAAGATCTATTGTGCTATCCCACGGAAATATGGACAGAGAGAGAAAGACTGAGAAAGGATGGTGTGAGAAATGCAGGGGAAACGGGAGAACCCCGGGAAAACCTGCCCAGCACGGATCGCCACCATCAACGAAACCCACATGAGAACCGAACTTCGGTACTCAGAGGTGAGAGGCCAGTGTCCTAGCGACATCGCCAACCGCGCGGCCTAGAAGCGTCCAATAGCAAAGACTAATAAGACTAATTTATTTCTTCTCATCGATGCTCTAAGCCACTTTAGTTTATCAAATAGTTTTAATCGCTTGTTTGCTCTTCCAATAATAAAAAAAGCTGAAGGATAAAAGCTGGAAAGGATAATCCTGTTTGTAATTTATAACAAATAATGAGACAGAAGCGATATCTTATGGAATAAAGACGATGGCTAAGTGAGATCGATCATGAAGTAGAGATTGTCTTACACTAGGGAGTTTTTATGTTGAAAGTACATGGATAAAGTATCTGGGTAATGGGAAGGAACTAATACATTCCTTATATAATTAAGAAGTAGAGCACGTGGGTTTTGGAGAAATATAGTATTAAGAAAATTATAAAACAATTCATACCAAAAAAACATCCCTGAAAGTTTGTTGTTCCACAAAATTGTTAAAAAAACCTGAATTAAAATGGATTAATTTAGACTAGTCGGCTACCCGTCGCTTCGCTCCGGAAGCCTCCCTTATGTAACGGAAAACAATTTTTTATTTATTAAAACACACACACACACAAATTACATCAAGCAAACTAAAACTAAAATTTTTTAAAAGCTTTTTTTTAATTTAATTTTTGATGTCTATATTCTCTCAATCTACGACTGCTTTTAGAACCACCTTGTAAATCATATATCTATGATATATTTTTATTTTTTACAGAGATTAGAATGTAGGCCTAGTGGTCTAATGGCTAAGACGTCTAACTTCTGAGCAGTATTCTACCTAATAGAAATAGTGCATCTTTCTTTCTTGACTATCTTTTTTTTTATTCCTATTGATACTTTTCAGTCGTTTTCGAGTTAGCAATAGTGATGGTTTTTGAGTTACAAATAGTGATTTTTCAGTATTCTACCTAATGAAATACTGCTTCTTATTTCTTGACTCTTTTTTTTTTTATTCCAAATGATAATTTTCAGTGGTTTCTGAGTTACAATAGTGTTCACTATTCTATCTAATAGAAATACTGCTTCTTTCATTTTTGAGTCTCTTTTTTTATTCTAAGTGGCACTTTTCAGTGGCTTTTGTGTTCCAAATATTAATGGTTTGAGTTACAGAAAGTGATTTTTCAGTATTCTATCTAATAGAAGTATCGCTTCATTCTTTTTTGACTCTCATTTTAATTACAATTGTCACTTTTCAGTGACGTTTGAGTTACATTTATTGATGGTTTTTGAGTTGCAAATAGTGATTTTTTCGGTATTCCTCCTCAAAAAAAGAGTTCTTCTCTCTTTCTTGACTCTGTTTTCTTTACTCCAACATCTGGCGTGTACACCCACATATTTTTCAGTATCACATAGGATTTGATTAAGTAAGAATATTTAAAATATTGCAACGTTTCGGCAATTATCGTTCTAATTCTCAGTTTCGAATTACAAATAAACTGACTGATGTGAAATAAATAAACAATCTTGAGATTCAAAAAAATGATTGAATACATTCCTTATTGATGGGGGAAAGGAAAGGAGATATAAGTCAAAAAACCATTTAAAGAGAGTTGTAGTCCCTATGGCCTAATGGATAAGGCATCTGACTTCGGATCAGAAGGTTGCAGGTTCGATTCCTGTCGCGGATGTTTTATTGTAAAAATTCTTTCTATTTTCCATTCGCTCAGAAAATTGCGCCGGACAGACACACAGACACACAGACAGACAGACAGACAGAAAGACAGACAGACAGACAGAGAAATAAAAGATTTTAGTAATATAGATTGTTACTTTTCAGTCAAAGTCAGTTCAGTTTTGACAAATAAGTCAAAAAAGCAATATAAAGAGATATATAGTTCCCATGGCCTAATGGTTAAGATGTTTGACTTCGGATTAGAAGGTTGCAGGCTCGATTCCTGTCGCGGATGTTTCATTGAAAAAATTCTTTCTATTTTTCATTCTCACAGAAAACTGCGCCGGACAGACAGACAGACAGACAGAGAAATAAAAGATTTTAGTAATATAGATTGTTACTTTTCAGTCAAAGTCAGTTCAGTTTTGACAGATAAGTCAAAAAA
>JAFIDM010004315.1:3212113-3222859 GCA_023159025.1 Thereuonema tuberculata | reverse complement strand
CTGCACTGGTGAACATAAGAGAAATACTGGAAAAAGAAGCAGATGCTGACGAGGAACGGTAACAGATGGTGGTGAGTTGCAGCATACAAACTCTCTATTGGAGAGGAGCTACGAAAAGTCTGATGGCAAAATAATGTGCCACGCAGCCATTTTAATATTTCCTAAATCTAAGGAGATTGCTTCGTTTTTAATAACCTTCCTAATAAATTTATTTTATTTTAAAGTAGATGATTTATATTAATTTTTTTGGTTGTGTTTAAATTCGAAAATATGATAAATCACAAAACATATCGCTTTTCTAAAACATCATAGGTTATCCCATAAGATTCAATGAATGCAACAAATAAAAGCAGTAATAATAAAAAAAATTTACGTAAGTAATTTGGGCTCGTTCTCGTTAAAAATAATTTTAAACTTTTTTTTTTTTATTTAAGGTGAGGCAAATGAATAATTGCATTGAATTTCTATATATTTAAGTGTATGCTAATTCTAATTACTTTTTGGTAATTTTTCGCCTTACTTTGGATCCTGTTTCATTAATCGGAATCAAAATTTTCTGAAATGATTACATGCTATGCTTTTTGAACATATCATGTTAACGCAGTTCATCAAATAGGCCACGTATTGATTACTTTTTAAACAATTATCATTATTTTTATTCTAACATAACCATGATAAGAGGCCTTTTATCTTTGTAAAACTATAAAGATACACATTACAAAGAAAAGACAAGTAGTTATACATCTTCAAAGAAAATCTAATATTACAAAATTAAGTAACTGAAAAAATATGTACTTTGCAGACTTACTTCAATATTTCAACTTTTTTATCAAAAGTTTTCATCAGGAATATATTACATAAATGAGAAGAGAATGATTAAATCACTCTTCTTCTACATAAAAACAGAAACAGAATAATAATAATCATGAATTGAATATCACGTTACGCTTGGTAACATACAAAATACCCAACTAAGAAGTCTTGTATCGATTGTTGACAACATGCAACGGTTGTTGCTAAATGAATTCTATATAATAAAAAACGTTATCAACAAAGCGCTACATATTCATAGTTAAGACACATTATAGTAATCTACTGACTCTCTATTTTATAACACCTTAAGAGTATAAATTATCATTACTTATAAATTTAAAAATAAAACATATACTGGTTCTTACTATATAAAACATATTGAAGAATCAATACAATCAACATTAGTTAAGAATTTAAAAATACAAAACATATACAGGATTTTTTATAATTTTCATTTTTGTTTTACGTAATTATCATTATTCGTTATTTAAAAAAAAAAAAAAAAACTGAAAGAAATATCATTCATTTTTAGAAATTTGTTTTTATTTACACACTTAGACATGTTTATAAAACCAGATTCTAAAATAAATCTGTCAGCTTCATCGCTAACCTCATATGTAATGTTGACGATTGGGTCAGGATTCTGTTGTAAAATTGAAGCGTGATCTGCCCAATCTGACACTCCTTTATTATTACTATTGAAGGCCCTAATATGTTCATGAATACGTTCTTTTAGGGATCTGCCAGTGCTTCCAATATATATATATATATATATATATATATATATATATTTCATGGCAGTCCCTACACTCTAACGAATAAATAACACACATTTTCTCTTTATATTGGAAGAAGTTGAGGGTTTTTTCTTGTTTCAATTTCTGAGTTGTAAGTTTTACTTTTTTATATAGTTTATAAGTTGGATCTTCTTGGATCTCTTCAAATTCTTCAGAATTTAACAGAACTAGAGCTTTATTTTGGTAGTCTACATAATCCATTATTACAACTTTGTTCCCTTTATCTGCCTTGGTGACAATCCTAGAATTATCTTTCAAAATACTGCGTACATTTTTAATGTCTATCTAATATGTTCATAGCTGAATTTATATCTTCACTATTTTCAAAAAGATTCCTACATATTTGGGACATAGCTTCTTTTTTATATTGAATCAAGTAAAATTTCTTCTCTATTTCAGATAAGACTAGTTTTTTGGAAACCTGTATTCAGATTGAAGTCAATGCCCTTATTTAAGGATACAATTTCACCAGTATTTAAAGGTTTTTTTACTTAAATTTATTACATAATTAGAATTTTTGCAATACTTAGTGAAATTAAGTTTATCTTTTTCTTTTATATAATTTTTTAAATATATATCTTTTTCTTTTATCTATAAAAATAGACAAATTCAACAAGAATCTAACTGAAAAAGATAAACTTAATTTCACTAAGTATTGCGTAAATTGCATGTTGTCAACAATCGATAGAAGACTTGTTAGTTAGATTACACTGTATTTTGTAGGCTATGTTACCAAGTGTAACGTAATATTCAATTCATGATTATTATTCTGTTTCTGTTTTTATGTAGAAGAAAAGTGATTTAATCATTCTCTTCTCATTTATGTAATATATTCCTGATGAAAACTTTTGATGAAAAAGTTTAAATATTGAAGTAAGTCTGCAAAGTACATATTTTTTCAGTTACTTAAAAGACAAGTAGGCCTAAATTATAGAAATAAACCACTTTCTAGACTTTTGTTAGAAATCATACTGAAAAATTCCTTTTACTCGTATTTCTTCTAAAATTCGAGATAGCACTATTAAAAAAAAGTGCTCGTTATCGATCTATTTATGAACACATATAAAGCAGTTTAGAAAACAGTACAAAAAATAAAAAATATGACTAAAAAAAATCTCAAAATTAAAAAATAAAATAATAATAAAAGTTAAAAAAAAACGAAAAAAAAAAAAAAAACTTTGTTCTTAGATTTAATCTAATACACTATAAAAGATGTTGTCGGCATAAAATTAAATTCTACAAATAAGTATAGGTTTTCGAAAGGGATCACCAATTTTAGGTATTTTACGCTCATTAGGAGAAATATTAACATATTTACTACAAACAAATTATAATCTGAGTATTACAGCTATCCTAATGATTTTTTGCTGATATAGTTTGATAATAAATATTAATTCTAAAATTTTTATGATAATATAAATAAAATGAAGAACTGAAGTGAAGAAAAGTTCGAAAGAAAACTAATTTTTTTAGATTTTATGTTAATAAATTTCCCTTTGGCTGACAAAGGGAAATGTAGGCGAAACTTTATAGTAGGAGTGAACTTAAAATTAATTATATACTTTAATGTAGTTAACAGGTATTGTTGTTTTCGTACAACATGGTGGCTTGAATGTAAATCAAGTATTTTATATGTATAAACAACGAATCAAACAAAATATGTAGAACATTAACTGAAATCGATCTTTACGAATGCCCAAAAGACTTTACATACAGAAACGTATCAATATTTCATTAAAAAATGTTCTTTTAAGTTCGAAAGAACTTAGAACAGTTATTCCTTGAACTGTTTTTTATTAACATTTTTTTTCTTTTTTAATGTCGTGAAAATAACGATTAAACCTATTTACAAATTATAACATCTGATGACTACAAATAGAACAAATGTTCCATTTTTCGAATAAAAATGATTTAAATATGTATTATTTACTTAAATGTTCTACATCGGAATAATTTTAATCGTGTTAACAACGCGCGAAATATTAATTACATTGATCTCATTGAAAGACAATGACGTACAAGGGAAATAGCATAGTTTAGATTTCAATGTTTTCTGTGGGAATTTTGATTGGCTTCTACTAATTTCACGACAGCGACTTATGTAGAAAAGATTATAAAACATAGATCATTCCACATCCTCGAATACTAAGTTTGAAGAGTGATTCATCTACCGATTCAAAAGTGATAATGGACACAAATATACCTAAAGACTCAAGAAGAATCAGAACGATTAATTGTAGAGTCTTGTTTAATTAATTGTGGTCAATGCATTAACAAGGATAAGTTTTTAAAGTTAACGAAATTTCTTTAAGTATTTTTAGGAAATTCTTAAACAATAATGATAGATTAAAAAAATTACTAAAATTGATATGAATCTGTTATATGTAGTATATGATGTTTGTTTTTATGTTTATTGTTTCTATCAAATGTTCATTAAATTTATTGTTATAATTCATTTGTGGTTTTTATTATTTAGTTTGCCTCGTTGTTTTAATATGTTTTATTGTTATGATTCGTTTGTGGCTATTATTGTTATATGAGAAAAGAAGATTTCTTTTCTCTTTTCTCTTTACGATGATTTTCTTCATGTAGAGTTTTAAATAACCTTGAGAAAGTTCTTTTATAAAGAATGAAATATTGGTGTTAAGAAGTTGTTGTGAATTCTTTTACAAGATAATATTTATTTCAATCAAAGAAGCATAAGAAGATGTTTTTGAACACCTAAAGACTGATCAAACACACTTGTAATTAAAAATAGGCTAAAACAAGTGAAGCATGATAAGCTAGGAACCAGGAAAATCAAGTTAGCTAAAGTAGTTATTACACAAAGCTAATTAGAATCAATTCTGCAAGAAGGGGTTATTGAGGAAAACCCGAGAACTTAAGCATCAATCAACAATCATATAAAAATCATGACCAAAATACAGATACAAAGCTAAAATCTGTAATTAAAAAGAGAAACATACGACATAAAACAAAACAAAAAATATATTAATAAAACGAAGGGAGTCATCTATGAACTCAAGGGCTCAATTGTAATAATCGATTTATTGGTGAAACAAGGTAACTTAAATATCATAATTATCTGGATACTATGAAACTGGTGAATAGCAAAGCATAAGAATTAACAAACCACTGTCTGTCATTACTTATTTGTAGTTAATGACCTAAAAGCTGTACAAAGTTTGTGGCGAAAGCTGTAAAAACAACGTCAGGGTAAGGGTTTGAAGATAGAAAAAAAACGTCAGAAAATTGAAATTGCTATCAACAGCTATTTTGGAACGGTCGATCAGATTTGGCGGAAATACAATACCAGCCGAGTCCTTAAGTGTATCTAGCCCCACAAACGTTTTAGCCGCAATTTACGGCAGTTATCCGCGTCACAACTTTGAGGTCATGCCCCACTTCTAGGGTCCGCCGCCCACTAACAACCAGAGAATAGATTTCGAATTTTTTGAAGCTTATTTGTAGCTCAACCAATGCTCTAAAAGCTCAGTTTGTGCCAAAAACTAAAAAAAAAATCGTGACTTTAGGGTTTTGAAAATAGGAAACTTATGCATATACCGGGTGATTCATAAAGTACTGGAAAGTACTGGTGGTTTTCACGACCCCATATCTATTAAACTACTCTCATAAAAATCTGAAACTGTTTATATAAAATCGTGAAACATATAAGGGTTATATTTTCATGTTTTTATTTATTCTTTATTTTGAAATTCATTTTATTTCCGTTCCAACAACCCCCATATATCGAAATTATTATCCAAAATAATTATTCGATTGTCTTTCAAAAAAGTTATTTGTCAGAATGCATTTTCAAAAAAAACCCCAGTTATTTTAAAAATTAAACCAAGGAATTAATGACAAAACTGCTTCGATTAAATTTTCCTAATTATGTTTCTGTATCATTTAAATATTGGATTCAGACTTTTCAAGTTTAAACAACATCACAACAGTTATTTAAATATAGGATATATTGGGGTGTTTGAACCCAAATAAAATGAATTTCAATAATAATGAATAAATAAATAAATTTTATATGTTTACGATTTTGTAAAAAATTTTTGAGAGCAGTAGTTTAAAAGATATGGTGCGGTGAAAACAACCAGTACTTTCCAGTCCTTAAATTAAGGGATCTTGCAAAATGGCTTGTTCTGGTTGTCCGGTGGGAACAAAGCGTGATAGGAGGGTGCCGAAAGTCTTCCCAATACCTTCCCCATACAAAAAGTAAAGATTACAGAACTGCCTATAACAGAAGAAATAAAAATGTCCAAAACGTCATTGAGATAGAAGCATCTGAGTACTAACCAGGTGCTGTGAAGCCATAAAGATCGTTCAGTAGGAAGTATGGTCCCAGGCACAGCTATGCAAGCAATGTAACATCCTGGCATACTACACACCAGAGTACCAAGCAAACTCTGGGGGATTGCATTCCACTCTTTAAGCAATCAGCTCGGGTAACGTTCGTGGTGGGGGACTGCGTCCAGCAACACGTCCTCCGAGAGCATCCCTTGCATGTTCGATTGGATTCACGTCTGGGAAATGTGCAAAGGATTTCCCTTGTTGGAGGCTCATCCACGAGCCCAATTCGGACGGGCGTGGTCATCCATGGACAGAAACTCTGGACAAGCAGCACCACTGAAAAGTCGGACATTTTGGGGAAGGACATTCTCCCGGTCCAACTGGGCAATTACGGATCCTCTGTCGAAGATTTGCAGTGGTGTACGAGAGCCCAGCATAATGCCTGCTCCCACCAACGCACCGTCACCCCCGTACCGGCCGTGTTGGACGATGTTGGACAGTTTGACCCTGGTTCCTTACTGCCTCCAGTCGTGAATCACAGTCTAGACTGTAACCGGGACTTGTCAGAAAACATGACGTAGCTCCACTACGCTTGTGTCCATGGTGCGTGTTCAGTGCACCACAACAAGCGTACCATCCGGTGAGCTTGCCTCAAAGATTTGATCTCATGGGTCTCCTGACACATAGACCAACTACATGGAGTCGCCTGTACACTTTTTGTCTTGATGCAGTGGTCTGTGTTGCTCTGCCAGCTCCTGGCATGGTGGCGTGCTTCGGGGGTTCCGACAGGCCGTTAGCGATACAATATCGGTCTTCCCGGGGTGTGGTGACATATGGACGTCCATTACTACAGCGTCAGGCAATATTTCCATCTCTCCAAAAGCGAGAAATGTCACTGGTTGACACGTTCAGTGCACGAGACACTTCCACTTGTGACTGGCCTGCCTCAAGACGTCCTATCACTACCTCTCGCGTGCACGTCCATATGAACACGATAGGCCATGGCTAACACTTGACATACAGTGCTGACAATCAGTGAGCAAAACTGTCACACAATTCGTCCTGTGTCGTGACCCGCACAGCCACTACACAGGTGGTATTTGTGAACTTTATTTGTTCAGACAGAACTGGTTCTACCATTTTTATTTTTTGTGTGGAGATGGTATTGGGAAGACCTTCTGCACACGTCTATCAAGTTTGGTCCCGACCGGACAACCAGAACAGTTCATCCTGTAATTATCATTAATTTAAGGACATCAGTATTCATATCATGCATCATATATATCATGGGAAGGAGAATTTGAATGGCATATACATTCATGATCTACGACCCCTGATCGGCATTTATCACAAGGTGCCGGGGTCATCTATTCAGGTAGGGGAGAATACAACAGTATATTTTCCTAAATAATAGACACAATTTCCTTAATAGACATAATAATAGTCTATAGTACATTATTAATTTCTTTCATTCTTAAAAATGAATAATGCTTGTCAGTTATTAAATTTAAATATTTGTTGTCAAAATTGTAATTTGTAGGACAAAATAATTAAGGTAACACAGTACAGTATAGCTTACACGCAGTAACATGATGAATTTGTTTATGAAAGTGTTATTTGTATTTTGGATTTGATTAATGTGTATGGTTTTGAATAAATTAAATATCAGCATGATGATAATTCTTAAAAAACAATAGATAAAAAAGTAGGTTAATATAAGTTTATTGTTGATGAGTATTGATGCAAAAATTCATCCTATGTGATTGATTGAGGAATATGCTATAAGTTTACGAAGTGATGATTGGTTAAAAGTTCCAATAGCTCCAATAATAGATGAGAATATTGATAAAATAATAATAATGAAAGAATTGAAAGATATAAGAACAAATAAAGAGGCAATTTTTTGCCAAGTTAATAGAATAATACAATTAAATCAAGAAAGTCCTTCTGCTGTTGGGGGAAATCAAAAGTGAAAAGGGGCAGCTCCTAATTTTAGAGCTAAAATAATAGAAATAATTAAGGCATTAAAATCTTCGATGATTATAATAAATCAATTATTTTGTAAGAAATTAATGATGGCTCAGAATAGAAATATAGAGGAGGCTAGAGATTGAACTAGAAAATATTTTAGAGTTGCTTCTCTAGATTGTTGATTTAAGGAATTAGAAATTAAGGCAATAAATGCTAATAAATTGATTTCTAATCCTATTCAAACAGAAATTCAAGATTTAGATGACACAGCGATAAGGGTTCCTACAAAAACTGAGAATCAAAAAATTATTTTTATGTTTGTGTTTTATTAAAAAAAAAAAAGCATATTCACTTAGAGAAAAATCAACTGTTCAGTTTGGATGATGATGATCAGGCAAAAATTGGTAATTAGGATTAGATAATTTATGTAATGCTTTTTATCCCATAATAAATCTTAGTTTAATTGCTATTGGCACCAGAATTATAAAGAATCTAATTTCAATGCAAATGCAGTATCCTTAATCCTGTTAGCTTACTGATAGACTATCATCGTTAAACATAAATCACCCGTGAGACGTGATTAAGATTTGAACACTTATTAAAGATTAAGTTGCTTAACATTAGGTATTAACTCACTTTCCATTACGTCGTGAGGACTGACCAAGTGTTTGGAAGATTGAAATAATCCTACTCCTATAGCCCAATGTCCAATATATTGGACATTTTTTAAAAAAAAATTTCTCGGTAACTACTGCACCTAGAGAAATGATTAAAGGATCAATGTCGACAATTTGAATCGCTGTTATGACCTCATGTACTGCAAGGTGTTGCATTCTTAGCGAGGTTGTATGAAATCACTTTAAACAATGGCGTCTCCCTACAAAATCAGAACCACATGAGTATCTTCTTTTTTAAAGTAAATTTGCAATCTTAGACAAAATTTGAAATAACAAATACATGTTATATATGAAATAGAATATCTAAAGTTATTATATAATGAAAACATTTAGAGCTTGAATGTATTTGACAGCCATAATACAGATCATTAGCGAAATGTCCAATATATTGGACATTGGTCCATAACGGTATGGTTTGTTAAGAAAAAGCAATCTCTCTTTCAAATTTTATTTTTTAAAATTACTGAATAATTTGTAGTCTGCATAACTTTTTAGGCGCGGCATAACACAGTGTGTAGGCCTAACCGGCTACAGTGCGTTGATATACGGCTGGGTAGACCTGGGCGGTTGTATGACAGACAAGGATGACAGGCGTAGAGACATGGCGTCTTCGTTCGGATATCGTCGGCTTAGTGTGGGATACCACAGTGTGCAGGCTTCCGCTTTCGGGATAAAGCGGGAATCTAAGAGCATGCAGAGTCTGTTCCACATTTGATTGTGAAAATCACTTGCCAAGTAGAGACACTATTGTCCATGGACAGCGCTGTAAAGCTCAGGATTGCAAAAGAAAGATGAAATTTCTTTGTATGAAGTACAAAGTTCATTTGTGTATTGGAACTAATACAAAAAATTGCTTTAGTGACTTTCATAAAAATTCATGATTTCATTCCGTAAATGACCAATGTCCAATATATTGGACATTCCAATACATATGTTCAAATTACTTTTTTTTCGAAAATATTTTTTTTTCATGTTTTTTACACTATTTTTGTTCTGAGTATCAATTTTCATCACTAGATTTTTATTAGTTTGGCTATGGGCATTAAAGGGTTAAATTGAATTTATAAATCAATGAAATATCGTGTTTTATTGTAAAGAAATTCGTCTCTTTTCTATGAAATTATGCTATTAAATATTGATTATAGCGTAATTTAATAGAAACGACTGATTTCTTTAAAATATTTTTTAAAATGCTAAAAATCGTTCCGGATAACCAAATTTTCGAATAATCGAGTTTTTAGTGTACATTAACCTTTGGAATAAAACCCATAAATCTGACTCTTATTATATCTAGTATTATTATCTAGTAATTCTATAGATAGTTTGATTTTCTTACAAACATGTTACAAAATTTAGGCAAACACTATAAAATCTTTCACGGCCAATATAGGAGCAACGTATATTTTATTCTTAAATTGATTTTCAATAAGCAAAGGAACAAGCAGTTAATGAAATGCAAAGCACAGATGTTCCAAACATCCACTTTACGCTTTTGTTGACATTGTATTTTCCTCATTGATTAATGGATAATGATATTCATGTAAATGCTTTTTAAAAAAAGAAGATTCTGCATTTTTGAAGAGAGAACCTTAATCTTTGATCACCGAATTTACATCATTTTCGTCGAAATTGATACGGAATGCAAGAAAAATTAAAATAATCTTGTATAATGAAAAGCACTTCTTTAGTAATGCCGTTGTCTTCTGTCTTTAGTGGAACACAATAAGTCTCCATATTTGATTCTGGTGAAAAAAATCTTATTTATTATCAATTTGTACTGACATATATCCAAATGAAATCCGTAGATATCGGATTTTAGGTAAAATTTATTAGCATATAAAAATTAAATATTTCTTTATTCAGGAAAAAGTAATTTCGGCCAATCAATAAGAAATAACTTCTTCCGACTTAAAGATGTTATGGGCCATGTTAATCTTTCATTTAAGAATATATGAGTGAAAGTAGAATAGAAGAAAGCCTTGATTGACAATTTATCACCTAAAATGACCAGTTTTTAAAACAGATGTAATTTTATGGGTAGCTGTTACAGTTCAATTGTACTACCCAGAAAAAGCTGAATTTTCATTTTTAGACTTGTTTCTTGGGAAATTGAGGCTCGTGAGATCATTCAATCTATTCGTGTGTGTGTGTGTGTGTGTGTGTGTGTGTGTGTGTGTGTGTGTGTG
>JAFIDM010004315.1:3103364-3212103 GCA_023159025.1 Thereuonema tuberculata | reverse complement strand
TGTGTGTGTGTGTGTGTGTGTGTGTGTGTGTGTGTGTGTGTGTGTGTAAAATCACCCTAATAACTTTTGAACCGATGAATGCATCTTTTTGAAACTTCGTGTGTTTATTTCAAATCTTGCAAAGTAGCCTTATCGATAATAATTTAGCGCAAATTCACGAAGAAAAGCATTGGAATCTAAACAATGGATTTTCTATCGTATTTCTATAAAGCTTTCATTGTCTTAAATAATGAATATAAATCCTTAATCTATTAATTTACACGTGATTTAAATTAATTGGATTTTACAAATGAAAGCAACTAATGTATCAGTTCCTACTTTTAAGAAAGGAAAATTTTTATACTATTTGGAATCAGGAAAGATAATTTAAATATTTACACAGGCTTTTCGGTTTCGTCATTTTAAAACTAGAGAAAACAAATTTAGTTACGTGAATTTTTACCTCGTTTGTCTTATTATTAATACATAAATTAAAGCCACCACACATCAGAGTTTATAATATTTTATGTACAATAAAAATATAGATCCTAATAAGGGATAAAATAATCACGGACAATAACTGTTACAAAGAAAATATTTCTGTTATTACAATTCCTCAGTCTTGCTTTCAAATTTATCCCCAATATCTTTAAATAATTTCAAATGTATCCTTTCATTGTAGACTTTATAAAAAGTGCTTATTTTTATTTTCTTTTATATAATTTGTTTCATTATTTTTGAAGTTAGTTTTTACCCTCAAAATATACATTATCTGATGCTGCCTTCTTTCTTCTGAAGTGAGAAACTAGAGGGCCAATCAAACTTCTAGTATTCCTTTGTTTAGGTAAATAATTCCTTTGTTTAGGTCGTTATCTTTATTCCTGTATTATTATTCTTTATTATTAAGGTGATAGAGAAATATACCTTCCAGCCATCTGATTTAATTTTGATGAAGACAAAGTAATGCTCTTGTATTTTAATATTTGATACAAGAGCAATAACTTGCTGACCTTAGCATCGTCTTAAGAATTTAAGTAACTGGAGAATTAGTTTTAAGCATAACTAAATCACCGCAATTCAGCTTTCCATTAGACAACGCGATCAATTGTATTCTTAAAACCTGTTGTTAATCTTTTTATTAAAATTGGAAGAAATGTTGTTGCAACTGTTCATTAACAGATTTGAATTTCAAGAAATATGCAGGAAATCATTGCAGAATTAGGGTTTCTGATACACAGAATAATTAATCATCAGGTTGTTCAGGAAATGTCAGAAAATGGATGACAACTTCAAACACCCACTACTCTGTGAGAAACATAGTTTAGTAATCGAAATAATCACAAAACAGTATAATCGTTATACTTTTGCTAACGATATATAAGTTTCAATTTGTATACAATTGTGGAAAAAAATTGAACTAAGGGAAACTGATGTTTGATTGGGTAAAGTTAGAAAGGTGTCCACTTGCTTGACGAAGTGATAGGGGACAGGTCTGCTGAATAAAGGAGGATGAGGAAACGTTTCGTACTCAATTTATGCAACTTCTGGATCGCTTGACATGAAATATGTTTGGTTGACAACTTTCCGTGCTTAAGTTCAAAACCTGTTCGCCATTATTGTTTGACCGGATAGCAAATAAAAGAGAAGTGAATCAGACCAATTGCAGATTCTCAAACATAGACAATCGTCTTCCTGGGACGGAATATGACTTAGAGTTGTGTCGAGGGCTCATCGGTTCGAGTCATTGCACCGATCGTCATCCATTGTCATACAGTATCCATTTATCATCATACCGGACGATGTGCTTCAAAATGTCGGTTACCGAAGAAGCAAAGCAAAGCAAACAACCCATCGTCGTGATTTCTATCAAATCAGGCAGAACCCGTTCAAACACCTTCACTTTGTACATCGCCGCAAGATGTCGGGAAACTACAGCTTTGTGTGTTTCAATTTTCTCGGCAAGTTCTAGAACTGTTTGACGAATATCGGATTCGATCAAGTCCTTCAGCTTGCTATATCAATAGCTCCTTGGAATCTATGGCGAGGGTTCACTTGGTTGGTTGGTTGGTTGGTGTTTAATGGCGCAAAAGCAGCTGCGGCTAAGCTGCGCCAAGAAAGGTAAAAAAGAAGAAAAAATGGAATGAAGACTAACTACATGTACCTAGCTAAAAAGGACAAAAACAAGAAAAGAACAGGTAGTGCGCAAAGTAAGATAACAGGATATAGGTAAAATGATAGGTATTTAGAAGTAAAAAATCTGAGAATTACAATAGAGTGGCAAGGCCACATTGATGAATGAAGTGTAAAACTGATGAAATGGGTAAAAGATCATTATCATTTAAAAGCAATGAAATATGAAAAGGAACATGAAATTTAAAAAGAGGATAAAAGCACTGACGACGATGTTGAGTAAAAGCAGGACAGTCAATTAAAATATGATGGACGGTTAAAACAACGTTGCACGTAGAACACTGGGGAGGTGGACGATTCAGCAATAAGTAGCTATGTGTCAGTTTTGTATGGCCGATCCTCAGACGCACCAGAAGAACATCCTTCCGGCGAGTTTGAAACAGTCGAGTGGCAGGAGAGGATAACGAAGGACTGACAAGATGAAGTTTATTGCCGTGAAGAGCATCCCATTCGTGTTGCCAGGCAGATCGGAGACGAGAACGTATAAGTGCGTAGATGTCAGAGGCCGGAGTGGAGATCCGTCGCAAGGGCAAACTAGCAGCAGACTTTGCGAGAGAATCAGCGTGGTCATTGCCGACAATGCCGACGTGGCCTGGGATCCAGCAGAAAATGATAGTGCAACGGTGAAAACGCTGTAAAAAATCTAAAATGGATAAAACAAAAGGGTGACCCTTCAGGGTGTGACTGCACAGTGCCCGCAAAGCGCTCTCAGAATCACTGTAGATAAGTGTGTGCGTAAACTTCTCCTGCAAAGCATACTGTAAAGCTAGGAAGATGGCATAAAGCTCAGCAGAAAACACAGATGCCTCAGAAGGAAGATGAACAGCATGACTGAAAGTAGCAGTGTAAAAAGCAGCTCCAACATAATCTGCACCTTTAGATCCGTCGGTATAGAAGATGTTGAAATCAGAGTGACGGGACAAATGATCTTGATGCAGAGACTGAAAGACTGTCGAGGGAGTGTTGGTTTTCGCAAAAGTACGAAGAGAGAAATCACAGTTGGGTAGAGGATATTTCCAATGCGCGGATGGTGAAGTAGGTAGAGTGGCAATGTGAAGGTCAGCGAGCTGTAGTGTATTGAGCCAAGTCGTCACCCGATGTCCAAACGGTGGTATAATGGAAGGACGATTGGTGAAAAGACGTCGTTGACGGGGACGACACACACATTGATAAGCAGAATTATTGGGAAGTGAAGAAATACGGGCGAAATATTGGAGAGACAAAACTTGTCGACGAAAGTGCAGGGACGGTTCCAGAGCCTCTGCATACAGGCTGGGAATCGGTGAAGTACGGAAAGCACCGAGGCAGAAGCGGAGGGCCTGATGGTGTACAGGATCAAGTGTCCGAAGGACAGACGGTCGCGCAGAGCCATAGACAATGCAGCCATAATCCAATTTGGATCGAATAAGGGCTCGGTAAATGCGCAACAAGGCCAAGCGATCACCACCCCATTTGGAATGCGAAAGCACTTTGATACAATTTAGTTTTAAAAGACACCGTTTCCGAAGGTCAAGTATGTGATCCTTAAAAGTCAATTTCTTATCAAAAATGAGGCCTAAAAATTTATGCTGAGACACACATGGAAGTGAGACGCCACCAAGAGTCAGCTGCGGATCAGGAAAAATTCCCTGACGTCGAGTGAAATGGACACACACAGTCTTGGATTGTGAGAAAGTAAAACCATTAGAAACACTCCAAGTCTGCAACTGATGTAGAGCTAACTGCAGTTGTCGTTCAATCAGACGCAAATTAACAGAACTGCAAGAGATCTGTAAGTCGTCAACATATAAAGAGTGGTGAACTGACGAAGGCAAAACAGAAATGATGCCATTAATCTTTACAGAAAAAAGGGTAACGCTCAAGACACAGCCCTGAGGTACTCCGAGTTCTTGAGGATAACATGTAGAGAGCGTAGATCCTAGACGTACTTGAAAGGTACGATTCGCAAGAAAATTGCGAATGAAAATAGGCATGTGACCACGAAGGCCGTAATGATGAAGATCTTGTAAAATGCCAAATTTCCAGGTGCGATCGTATGCCTTCTCCAAGTCAAAGAAAATGGAGACGAGGTGTTCTCTATTAACAAATGCAGTGCGAATAGCATCTTCCAAACGTACAAGATGGTCAACCGTAGAGCGATGCTGCCGGAAACCACACTGTGTGGTAGCGAGAAGTTTATTGGCTTCAAGATACCATTGAAGGCGGCGATTTACCATTCGTTCAAGCGTCTTACATAAGCAGCTAGTGAGGGCAATGGGGCGATAATTATTTGGATCACTGGCGTCTTTACCAGGTTTGGCAAAAGGAATGACTATAGCTCGTCGCCAACTATCAGGAAATAAATGTTCCAACCAGATTTTATTAAAGATGGACAGAAGAACATTCAACGACGAAACAGATAAGTGTCGCAACATCACATAATGAATTCCGTCAGGGCCGCAGGCAGTATTTTTGCTGGTGTCTAGTGCAAACAATAATTCCTGTAAACTAAATGGGAGATTGTATGGTTCTCTGTTGGAAGAAGAAAACTTTAAAGGAATAGCTTCAGCACGGTCTTTAATCGTTTGAAAAGTAGGAGATAAAAGTGCAGGGCTGGAATTCCGTGCAAAAGCACGTCCAAGGGCTTCAGCTTGTGCGGAGATAGTAGCTATTTCTTTTCCATCTTCTTTCAGTATGTGCATAGATTGAGATCTGTACTTTCCATGCATCTTACGAATGTTATCCCAAAGGGTCTTTGAAGACAAAGTGCAAGTTAGTGATGAAACAAAACGTTGCCACGACTCCCTCTGACCAATGCGACGGATACGACGAGCAGAAGCACGTGCTCGCTTAAAAGCCAAAAGATTGGCAGAAGTCGGATAACGGCGGAAAATGTTCCAAGCTTTCTGCTTAATCTTCTGTGCAGACGTACAGTCACTATTCCACCAAGGTTTGGGATGCAGAGGGAATCGTCCAGATGTTTGTGGAATTGTTGCTTTGGCAGCACAAATAATGATATGAGTGACCTCGTCAATAAGTTGATCAATGGTAGCTGAAAGATCAATGGCCTCCAGATTACAGCGGCTAGTAAAAGTTATCCAATCAGCAGAGTCAAATTTCCAGCGATGACGACTGGGTGATGAAACAGCTGAACGAGGGAGCTCTTTGAGAATGATTGGGAAATGGTCACTGCCACCAGGGTCGTTGATAACATCCCATGAGAAATGGGGGAAGAGTGACGCAGAACCTATAGCTAAATCAATAGCAGAGAAAGATATTGGCGAGGATGAGAAATGAGTTGCGGCGCCTGTGTTAAAGATACAAAGATTACGCCGAACTAAAAGATCTTCAATAACAGCACCTCTAGGATTGGTGGATGAAGAACCCCAGACAGGAGAATGAGCGTTGAAATCTCCGACTAAGAGAAACGGAGTCGGTAATTGATCCAGAAGCTGAGCAATGTCTGTAAGCGAAACAGGGGCTGTGGGGGACAGATATAAGCTACAGATAGTGAAAAGGCGGCTAGTGGAAAGGCGAGCAGCAACAGCTTCCAAAGAAGTCGTAAGTGGGACATGAGAGGATGGAGTATCATGTCGAATGAAGAGACAAACGCCTCCGCCGCTTCTATCGGTCCGCTGTTTACTCAGCATGGAATATCCTGGAAGAGAAACTGTGTCGTTTCCTGTAAGAAAAGTTTCCTGGAGACACATACAGACTGGATGATTTGTAGAAAGGAGGGCTTTAACATCGTTCAGGTTGGAGCGAAGTCCTCGACAATTCCAATACAGTAAGGCCATTAAAAGATAAAAAAAGGTTAAAAGCCTAAAAATCAAGGTGGAGGTGCTGGTGGTGCCCTAAAGTTTGGGTGTTTGGAGGAGTCCTCCAGATCGTCTTCATAAAACCGTCTAGGAGAGAAATGTCTCCGACGGCCACGAGAAGGTGAACGTGAATGTGAACTAGTGCGATGAAAAGGTCGGTGTGGAGATACAGATGGTCGCTTCTGAGTGAAGTTGAGACCGGCAGGGATATTAGAAGTACTTGAAGAAACTGGCAAAGATAACATGGTGGATTGTGACGTAGATTGAGTTGATTGTGACGGAACTGTTGTGGTAGGAGTAGCAATGTTTTGAAATATGGCTGAAAAGGACTCGCGAGGAGGACAAGTGATGTCTGTTTGACAGGAGATTGAAGCTGTCTGTTTGGATTTTACTGCAAACGAAAAAGTCTTTTGAGCTGGCACAGCAAGAAGCATCCTCCGAGCCTCGGGATAAGAAAGAGAATGTTTAACTCTGATAGTCTGAATCTCCTTCTCCTCCTTCCAACGAGGACAAGATCGAGAGTATGAAGGATGGTCTCCAGAACAATTGACACACTTGAGAGGCGAAGTGCACGGTGTAGACTCGTGGGATGGCTCACCACACTTAGGGCAGATGGACTTGCCACGACAAGCTGCAGAGCCATGACCATAACGTTGGCACTTGAAGCAGCGCAAAGGGTTCGGGATGTAAGGACGTACAGGACAGCGAAGATAGCCAGCTGTAACACTCGTGGGCAGTGTGGAGGTGTTAAAAGTAAGAACAACTGTTCGAGTGGGTACTTCCTTATTGTCACGACGAACGTTAATCCGTCGGACAGCAGTCACACCCTGCGAAGCAAAGCCTTCGAGAAGGTCAGCATCACATAGACCGTCCAGATCTGGTTCGCGGATCACGCCGCGACTAGAGTTTAGAGTCTTGTGCTTTGTGACAGATACCGGAGTATCTGCCAGAGTTGTCAAATTAAGTAGTTGGTCCACAGCTTTTGAAGAAGGCAGCTGGATTAACAAATCGCCAGACTGCAGTTTCTTGACTGACTTGATATTTGAAGTTACACCGGACAGTGCTTTGGAGATGAGAAAAGGGGACAGTTTAGATAAAGGTGTCTCAGTGGTTAAGGAATGCATGATTAGAAAGGTCTGAGTGATAATAGAAGAAGAGCGAACATCGACGGTGTGGGAATTGCTTCCCAATAAAGGAAAAAAATTAGAATCCATACACAAAAAATTTAGCTGGGGAAAGAACAGTCACCAGGCAGCTATCCCCATATCTGCCTGGAAGGCACTGCCGAAGCAGTTTAAATACTGTGATTTGTTGCCAGGCAATCTTTTTTTTTTCCACAGGGATCGTTCATGACACTAAAATAACCCCGTAGTGCCACACATCCATCGGCACGATGCCTTCCACCTTGGATTCGGGGGCGGGCGTTTAGGACCCATGGAGAGTAGCTCATGGAAAAGAGAACCCTCCATGGGTGGTCCCCTCACCACGTACAGGAACCCGCACCGAGGGGCGAGGGTTCACTTGCGAGGCTCTTATCGCCAGAATTTCGGAAAAAGATGTCTGATGCGTTCATTCACGGTGCTTTCCCCAAATGAGGGCTGGCTCAGCAAGATATCCCGATTTAAACTCATATTGGAAAATGACACGAAGTTCTGTAGCACACTTCCACGGACACACTTCACTTGGAACTGTATCCACAAACCACAGGACCACTGCCTTATGAGGCAGATTTACCGCTTTAAATTTGCATATTAAAACGCCATCTGGCGACGACATAATCCCTCAAAAATACATGTCAACTGTAAGAGGTTGCAAAAGTGAGGTTTCATCTGAAATGACCCGATGTAGAGTATGTCTGAATATGGGTTCTACAATTCTTGATTAAAATAATCAAATTTCAAGTATTTTGTACAAAAGACTTCGTTTTTTAATAAACAAGTTTATTTGGGACCACATTCTGTCTCTGGTTCTATGATATCCTGGAAGCTTCCCTTATTCTTGTAAAATTCGAAGCTTTGGTTTTAAAATTTATTAAGGATATTCAAAAGTAACAAAAACTTTTGAAAGAAGTTTAAGCCCACCTGCCTTAAAAATATTAATTCTTAAAATTTCACTTTTTTAAATCCTGAAAATGAAAAAAACGAAAAAACAATGTTTATCTTCAATCTTCAGTATCTACTGAGTACAATAGTTTAAATTTTCCATTTTGTGAGAAAATTAAGTAAATCTACATTATTTACATTAAAAACCTCTATTAACTTTACGATTAATTTTAATCATAACAAATCATGCAAAAATTAATAGATTAAGAGACTAATCTTTATTGTTTCAAATTAATGTTTGGAAACTAATCAAGAAGATTCCTCCAGTGGTTCAAAAGTTATTGGAAGCGATTCACACAAAGATGGAGTCAGGTGATGACATCTCTTTCCTACGAAAGCAGGCTAAAAAAAATCATAAATTAGCTTTCAAAAGTTAAATAAAGCAATATTTTACTTTTTAAAATGTAATTTTTAAATAAACGCGAATTTTAAATTTTTGTTTTGTAAATACTTCATCGAAATTTAAAACTTGTTCAAAAAAAAATTCCATGAAGTAAAATTTTGATGTGTTTACAGTTTGGTTAGACAATTAAAAAAAAATACATTACCTTTGTAAAACATTATAACATTTGTAAAACATACTCGTGACTAGTTTCAACCTCTCATTCAGAGGTCATCATCAGACAAAGGACAAAGCAAACGTTTTATAAAAGGAAGACAAACAAGCAATCAACCAATGAGAAAAAGATGCAATCTTTAGCTTAAAGACGAAGCAGGAAGGCAAATACCTTAATAATAAAGGTGAAAAGGGGTAAATTGTGGCGGTTATTGTGGTATTTGCCTTCCTCCTCCCCTTTATGCTAATGGTTGCATCTTTTTCTTCTTGGTCATTGCTTTGTCTTCCATTATAAGACAGCACCTTATGCTTCGTCCTTTGTCTGATGATGACCTCTAAAACAAAGACTGAAACTAGTCACGCGTATTTTAGCATTAGAATGTTTTTCTAAGCTAATGTGTATTTTCTAAGCGAGATTTCTATGGTCTAGAAAAAAATTCATATTGTAAATAATTTTTTTTTCTAAAAAGACCTACATACTTTACTTAAATTTGGAATTTTTACATTATATTGGAAAAAACTAAGTCAACCCTTCTAGTTGTTGCAATTTTATTAGGTTTACTTTTAAACATAAAATTCTTTCAATCTTCAAGTAAAAAGACTAAAAAAGGAGACAAGCTTATTGATTTATTTCTGCTTCTGAAAGAAAAAAATGCCATCTGTGACAGAAAGGTATTTGCATATTTTAACACCCACTCCTGCACAGATTGTCTTTAATTTTCTTTCTTTCTTATTACACCCTTTGCGAATTTATTATCGGCAAAACGAAAACAGAACTGTAAAGGAAATGACTTCCTTTTTTTTTATTCAAACGAACAATCTTAAGCTAATTTTTTCTTCTTTTTTGCAGCTCCGTTATCAGCGTCTAGCGACTGTTAAAGAGAAATTTGGAACATTTCGTGTTTGTTGGTTTCTTGTTACAAACCAAAAAACAAGCGTGTTATTGTTCAGAAAGGTTGATTAACTAATCTTACGTGAGTTTCTTCTTTTTCGTTTAGTAATATCTTATTTGAAAAGCAAAACATATTCTCCAATTTCTCATTTACACACAATAAAAAAATGTGAATTAACCACGAAGAAAAACTCTTCAGCATCAACTAAATTTACTAACAAACAACTTGTTCCTGAAAGAACAAAAGTCTAAAACGTAATTTACTTTTATTTTTTATTTATTTTCTTCTTTTAAAAAAAATATGAAACCACACAAACGAAAAAATTAGCCTACGTTTATATTCAAATTATAAAATCTTCAAAATACAAGGAGTAAAATTATTTCATTTTCTGAAGAAAACATAATGTATTAAATCCATTTATTTAAGTCGATTAATGTTAATGATAATTATAAAACTACTCATAAATTAGTAGATTATTAAAAGAATTTAAACTCTTTGTACTTCAAACCAAGTTTGCCGAAGTAGGCATATGTACTTGGCCTTCATGTTCTCCTATATTCGTTAGGGTACAGATTATTAATCTTTCGATTTTTCTGAGTGAGGATTATCCCAGCCTTCTACACACAGGCCAGATTTCTCAGCTATTCTGACGTCAAATTGAAAGAGTAAAATCTAACAAAAGAGTTAAGGATGAAATAAAATCTAAGCTGAATCCATCGAGTCTTTAAAAAAGCATTATGAGAATTTAATTTCGAATTCAGGTTTTATCTTTTAGCTGAGAAAGCGGGCGTTTCTGCAGTGGATTGTAGTTAATCATTTAATAAATTTTGCATTCATTATTTTAAGCCATCAGTAGAAATCCACTGTTTCATTTCTAATCTTTTTCTGTGGTAAGTTTCTTCGACTTGTGACATTAATTTCTCGACAAGGACCCACTTGGAAAATATTGCAAATATGAAAGTGACATCGTCCTGAGTCCCCAAATATTCATACCAAGATTAATGAAGATCCATCCAGCAGTTGTAACAGAACTTAAAACTCATACCTGATCACATATTTGATGTTTTGATATTTCAGAAAAGAGACTGTTGAAAGCATTACTTACATTGCGAGAAGATACTTTTATCAGGAATTTAATATCATATTGGTCAGAGAGCAGTACGTATTTCTAGGTTACTTCCTTTCAAATTTTATTTCATTAGACAACAAATGTTAGCTAATTAGCATTTTAAAGATTCTAACGGCAATGAAATGTAAAGTTTTTAAAAGTTTTTTCAAAATTAAATTCTTTAACTAGATTAACAGTGTACATTAATGTAATGTTTTACAAACTCTGCTGATTACTCATCGATAATTTTTAATCAACGAGGATTCAACATGTTCTATCATCTTTTGGATATAGATTAATAAAATAAATACATTCGATTTTCATAGTGAGGATTATTTATTCTGATTTTATTTTGATTACTTTCGGTTATAAAATTAAATGTTAAAGATATGCATGTCGTGGTGTGCGTCATTTTCCAATTCGTTGCCGTTAGAAGTAGTGATCAGGGCGCTCCTGCAGAGGTAGTTAAAGGTGGTATTTCTCCAATAGAACCACGTAACCTTTGAAGATTTTGTAACTCGGGGAAAATATTCAAAAAATATAAGAAAGTTAAGGAAACTGATGAGCATTCCTGCAACTAAATAGTTGAGTTTTTTTTTTTAGAATTTATCAAATAGAGGAAGTTTCAATAAATGATAAATTAACTCTGAGGAAAAGTCTTTGGAAATAGAAATGATGCGAATTCTTAAGAATAAAATAAAATAAAATCACAGATTATTTTAAGGTACGCATATTTACAAGTTATTTATAAAAGTCAGATAACTCTTCTTTCATGTACAATATAGATTATAAGGCCAATATACAGTAGACTACACAATGCAGCAATTAAATATCCCACGTGTTTTAGCTTACTTAATATGAAATCTTTAAGTTTAAAAAGTAATATATATATATTTATATCTATATTGACATTTAAAACATACTTCTATGATTTTGTTTTTCGCAATTATCTGTAATGTAACTCCTGTATGGAGATTTTAGTCCGTCTTAATGAGCAGGAAGTCCAGTGGAATAGTGACTTCAATTCAGGGCGGAGAAATCACGGGATTTTACCCTCGCAATAATTACTAATCTATGTAAATGGGAATGAATTTCTTTTCCGAACTTAAATATCGGAGTGCACTGGAATGACATTAGATCCAACTTAATCCTGATGATCGCCTTTATCCCTAGCTCCAGAAAGGCCTACGTAGATCGCTATTGGTCCCTTTAATTTTAAACCTCTAGGTTGTGAGTTAACACTACTTTCTTTATATATATGGGTGCACACATAAAACCGACCCCAATAGCATTTCTTTTTGTATTTATTATTGTTTTAGGGCCGGTTTTATGTGCTCCATCCTCTACAATAATGAACATTGATATTAAAATTCTCTGTTAGAAAGAAAACATTCATCACGTATTTAGTAACAAATTACAAATATAGTAATCATTAGATCAGAACAAATGCATGCTAACTAGATTTCATAGGTATTAAAAGCTCAGCTATCTAAAATATTACCACTGCTAATAGGACTACTAACGAGGATGGAGTAAAAAAAGCTGTTCAATATTTAATACTAGACCTTGAAATAAGCATCAAGCCAAATTTTAAAGCTAAGTTCCTAAAACCATTATAAATGAAGGTCATTTTTGAGGAATAGAAGGTGTGGATACAAAAAAAGAAAAAGTAAAAAAGCTCTAAATTTTAAGTTGAACCATAAAAGAAAAATCACCTTATTAAATTATATGGAGATTCGGTCGACCTAATTTACTGCGCTAAAACATACCGAAAAATGGAAAATGATCAAGTGAAATTGTAATACATTCTCAATAAAGAGAAAAATATATATTGATTGAGAAGCTATCAACTATTTCCACATTTTTTTTCTTAGTTTGTCCATTTGTCTTGATGTCTGTCTAATGTCTGCACAGAATTTAATAAAACCTGGACAAAGATTATCTGTTAAATGAGCTTAAAAGATAACCACATTTATTTTCATTTCCAACTCTCCCGTCCTCAATAAATTGATCCCTAAAAATCCCCATTAACGACTTCATTGATTTCTTTAAAATTTGATACATTGTTTATTCCAATCCACCTAAAAATTCGAGGATGGTTATTACATCCTCACCCTTCGAAGCGTTGAATTCTCAGTGTTTATCTAATAAATGTTATTGATGTGTTAATATGGTTTTATAAAAAATTTTCGGAAGCCTTATTCATCAAATAAATGTTAACAAAAAACTTTCAGTGTGGAGTAAATTACCATCATTGACTTAATGTTCATTTTAATTTACAAGGTCAACATGTGTTGAAACGGAATAGAAGAAAACGAAAATCAATAATTCCCAAAGCACTCTAAAACGTAGCGACAAAATAGCTGTTGTTTTCATTCAGTAAACAACTGACTATTTGTTCAAGAGGAACTCAAATAAAAACTTGGAGGATGGGCTTCTTCTGATAGTGTTTACTTAAAATTAGATTTTGCAAGAGATACATTTTATAATTAATGCAGGTCACAACAGAGGACATGGAAAGAAATATACATTTCCTAACTTAATTTAAAAAGAGAAATATTTGGGATAAGAAAGTTAGATTCACTTTTGTTAAATTAATCTTTCAAAAATGAAAAAAAAAAAAAGGCATATTTTTTTTTGACAATAAATAAATTTATGAAGTTTATTTGACTACATCTAAAGATAATTAATAATATACTAATAGAAACTGATTCTGTTTAATAAAAATAGAACGATATATAATGAATTCAGGTGAGTAAAGTAATTGAAATATAATTAAAATCGAGATTTTTTCACTCTTATTTATAAAATTTTTAGTTGTACGTCAATTTCAGCAAGGATTATTTGCCTGTACTTTACTTTAAAAAATAACATAAACAAATAATTAAATTTAAGCTTTATAATAACTACAGTTTTTGTTCAACTAAGAAAAGTGCAAGAAGTTCCTAAGAAAACTTGAAGCATACTTACCTTTAAATCTAATTTGCTTTTATTTTATCCATGAAAATGAAACAAACTCCAAGTCTCAGTTTCTTTTTTTAAATTACAATTAAAAGTGGAAACAGACGAAATTCTCATTTTCTGAAGAAATCCTTATTTATTTTTAAATTGTTTATTTTCCATTAACTTTAATTATATTAAAGTTCACGGATATATTAAGAGGATTAAGAAGATTGTTTAAATCATCCATAGATGGGTCTCAGTTACGGGAAATGAAAGGAATCTTTCACTGAAAAATATCAGTTTTTAATATTTCCAGTTTCTTAATATCAGTTTTTAATATTTCCAGTTTCTTAATATCAATAACTTTGAGTTCTTGCAATGACAGAACTATTAGGCAACTTGCAAGCAGGATTTTTGCCTCAGATTTGTTTTAACCATTATTCGATTGCAATGATAGCTTCATTCTTTCAGTTATGTTAGATGAAGTTTAATTAACTATTCGTTGCAATTAAATAACTATTAAAAAGAAAGCAAACATTAATATCATGCAGTGGTGGTGCACAAAAATCTCCGATGGACTACGTGTGCCTCCAGAAAGCAGAAATGATGAATTCAAACGAAGTTTTTTTTTTTTTTTAAAAGCTTTTTGAAGTGTTAAACGGAATAAAGGTTTAATTAAATCAATATTTTGATTAAAATGCTAAAGCGGTTTTTTTATTGCTTAAAAAAAATTATTATAAAAATGACTGACTCAATATCTGGCAAGGCAATTTTATGTTTTTTAGTTATTGTATTTGTTATCTCTTGCAAATATTATGTAATGTCAAGCAATGTTGGCGTTAGCTGTCTTCTTATGATTGTTCTGGGAAACAGCTTAAATGGAAAATCTATTTTCACGCAGGAGCTACTTTAAGTCTTTTATAAAATCGCATAAAAGTTTTGTGTTGGTGAAATGAATTGTAGTTCGATTCTATTAGCCTGTCGTCTTCAAGACTGAAAGGAACCATGCGGCAGTTTGGGAAGACAAGCAGTGCCTAAGAGGCCATTCCCTGATCGTAGCAGTCAGTTAATAAAGATGAATTGCTCCTGTCTTCAGACCAATCGCTCTTCGCCGCTGTTTCCTCTTCATCTGGCATCAGTCAGTTTGCGTCATAAGTCCAACTTTATAGTCAGATGAACAAATAGATCCACCGTTCGTTTCTCAACGGAATTCCTCGATTCTTTTCGAATGAAGAAAAGAATTCTTTCAGAATTAAAGATTGTGACCACAGTTTCTTCATCCACAAGAGATCAAATAATCAAAAATTCAAGTTAGATGTTGTACAAGTTATCTTTGCTATGTTTGAAAATTTAGTGTTATTAATTTCCGTCAACAATTCCTGAAAAAAAATCATCAGTTGAAATTTTATCAAATAAATGATTCCACTATATTTTATAGTTAATTTCAGCAAATTTCATTTGTTTCTTAAATTTTTGCATTTTAAATAAAATTTCAATTTTATATAAATATCAAAATTTCTACGTTAAAAGCAAAGTTCAGCGGATTTTAAGGGTTTTTTTTTTTTTTGTTAAAATAAAATTTCAACATATCTATTTAAAATTGAATTTGAATTTCATATCAATTTAACAATTACGTATTAAATAAAATTTCAGCTATTTAAATAAGATTTCGCATTCTGTAGTGAGATAATTTTATCTTCATCCAGTATCAACAACATTCTCAACTGCAGTAAATAATTAGTTTTGTAACAGGATTTTCCACAGGAAAATTTAGCAATGAAACTCACTTATCAGTTTGGGTGCATCAATGTGTGTGACATTAACTTTTGAACCATTCGACGGATCTTTTTGAAACTGGACTTATTATTTAAAAATGAAAGACGACCTATCACTTATATTTTAAAATTTTTCCCGTGTTGGTCCTTTTCGAGAAAGATAAAAATTGTAATTTGAACATTGGATTTTTTGTTAATGATTTGAAAAACGACAAAATAAAGAAATAAATAAAAAAAATTAAATGGAAAGTTCTCTCAGGAATGTCTTGTGATATTCTGCATCTACTTATTTTCCTAAATTATATCTCTTATAATAATTAATTACACTGAACTTTGAAATTGTTTTGAGTAAAAAGATTATCCCAGAGCAAAATTTCCCTGAAAAGATTTTAGAAAGAATAGATTTTTAGACAAAAATAATGTGAATTTATTAAGAAAAATATCTTCGCAATATTCTAATTTGTAAAGTTTAGAATGATTGAATGGTTTTTATAAGAGAAAATTCTCTTTCCTCTTTAAGCGGATGATGAGTATTTTTGCATAAATCGTTTCGCCAGCAGCGCCTTATGAAGGCAATTTGCCAACTAAAGGAAGTAATTTTTTAAATTATGAGCAGATGTTTATCACCTGCGGCAACCCTCACCCACTTTATTCATTTATTAAATAGCATTTGCTGATCTTTCATTTCGTTATCAGTTTATCAAACTGAACATCATACATCAAAAGTTCTTGACGGACTCTTTAACATATCTTTTACATCAAAACTCACCGAAGATCTGATGAATAAAGCCTTACACAAGAAGTTTACTTTGTAATTCTACGCCTTTAATCCCCGCATCCAATGACGTCTATAAGCCTCGTTACCAACATAACAGTACAGCACTGTACTCGATGTACTTTATCAAATAATAACATTCAATTTCACTGCGTTATGCAATCAAGTTAAATTATTGCCCAGTAACGCAATATACAAGTGACATTCCATTATCCATCAATATCCCATCGTTATCCAATTTTCTAAAGTGAGGCTCATTAAATAGATTAGTATGTGTTTATCTTCTCCTCTAATAACTTTTGATAAATCTTCTTGTGACTTGCACTAGAAAATAGATGATCTAACTTAAGCATCTTTCATATATCTTTTAAATAATTTAATTTACTCCTAGAAATCCTCTAATATAATAACACTCCTTTAATTCTTTGGAATTCTTTGCGAAGGACTTGATTAGATGGTACCAGAAGACAAGAAACTATTCCTCTACATTTCGTAAGGATTACTAATAAAAACTAAAAATAAAATAGAACTTTTATTTTTAGTTCTTATTTGTAATCCTAATGAAATGTAGAGCAAGGAGAATAGTTTCTTGTCCTCTGGTGACACCTGAAAAAGTCCTTCGCAAAGAAGGACGAAATATTGTGGGAATTAAAGGATTGTTATTGTATTCATAGGATTTCTAGGAGATGATCTAACTGTTATACTTTAAATTTTTTGCTTATGGGTCCTTGTGAGTCACAAAAATTCCAAAAGAACAGAATTAGAAATGAACAACGGATTTCTATTGGTTTTCTATTCTTACAAGAATATTGTTAATGAAGCTTCTTAATATTTGCGCTAGCTTTAGTACGATTAAAACTAATTGGATTCAGACAACTTACATTATTTGATTTTTTTTTAATAATATATTTCTATAAATTTAGTAGAACTGTAATTACAACAAAAACTTAGATTTTCAATTTAGATTATTGCGACTTTGAAAAAACAAACAAACAACAAAGAATAAAACAACATTTGAGACGTAATGTAATGTGGTGAGCGTGGTGGCTTGACAGCCAAGCAGCGCGACCTGAAAGATCTATTGTGCTATCCCATGGAAAGAAGGACAGACGGAGAGAAAGACTGAGAAAGGATGGTGTGAGAAATGCAGGGGAAACGGGAGAACCCCGGGAAAACTTGCCCAGCGCGGATTGCCTCCATCAACGAAACCCACATGAGAACCGAACCCTGTACTCAGAGGTGAGAGGCCAGTGTCTTAGCGACATCGCCAACCCCGCGGCCACATTTGAGACGTAGTAAAACTTTAGCTTCTTTCTGGAATTTTTTTGTTCCTTTATGAGATACAACATCTAATAACAAAACGCTATCATTTTACCTGTCGCAAAATTATTGAGAAGCTGCTGTACCCAGCTTTAATTCCTGCTAATAACATTCAAGAATATCACCTTAAAAAAACGATTTTCAAAATTATATTTAGAAAAGAAAACATCAAAGATAATAAATCTTTTTTAACTCCCTAAACAAATATTTCTTCATCAGGTCTACAAAATAAAAAAAATAAAGAAGAAATAATACTATTTCTTTCCTCAAATCATTTCGGAATAAGATGTAAACAATCATGAATGTTACATATATGAACACTCAGTTCTGCGTTAAATAGCAATGGCTTTTTTTTGTATTAACGGACTTTATTATTTTGTACTATTTGACTATCTAGTAAAGTTCTGTAATGATAGTTCATTATCAACCAACAAATCAATATATTATATATGTAAAATAGGCTTCAATTATTTTATAACAAATCTTGTCCATTATCCATCATTATTCCGTTATTATTCCAAATCTGGTATTTAGCTTTATGTCCATATTATATAAAATACATGGACATTTACTTTTATCTCCAGTCATTCCTATCTCTCAAAACGGATCCCTCGCTTAAACAGATTTTCATATGTTTATTATCTATGGTCCAACTTAGAAAAGGAGGAACTCCCCCCTCCCCCCGCAGTCTGGCCTGCAGTTCAATACGGGAGAGATAGTATCTAGTATCAATATGAAGTAAAAGAAGCAGGGAATTCATGATATCGGAATGAATTTTCATTATTGGTTTGGAATATTAGTTTCCATTTAGTGTTTACTTATTTAAAAATAGTAAATAAAAGACAGAATTAGTTTCATGATTTAGAGACATAAGAGACAAATTGAAAGGGTTATTTATCCAACCAGAGGAAGCCCAAAGCAGAGAATTGAATGAGGAACTTTTAGATATTTATGATTGAAGGATCTACTAACAATAAGTAACTTTGTGTTGATCCCTTTTAGGGAAAGAGGAAGTCAGAAAGACCCCATTTGAAGAACAGTAATTGCTAAATGAATAGTTAGAACGAAACAGTAGACTAAGACACTACAGAAAATCAGGGCCGTTTCTACCATTAGGCAAGACTAGGCGGCCGCCTAGGGCGGCAAGATTTTAGGGCGGCCGAAGAACGGATTCCGTTTTTTTTTTGGTTGTTGAATTGAAGATTCTGTTTTTTTTTTGTTTTTTTTTTTGGTTGTTAAAATAGGATTGAGGTTATTGGTTTTTTTTTTTTTGTTAGGGGCGGCATTTGAAAGGGAGGGGGGGTGGCGGCATTTTTCAGTGCTCGCCTAGGGTGGCAGAACACCTAGAAACGGCTCTGCAGAAAAAACAGAGTAACAGCAAAATAATTAAAAAGAAATTTTTTTTGACCATACTACGAAGCAGACTACTACAGGAAAACAAATAAAACAATGAATAACTCTACAACATATTTCAAATCTGTAAAAAATAAAAAATAAAAAATTATAATTTAGCTGTTTGCAAAGAATTTGCCATTACTTCAATTAGGGACTAGTAATCGAAGAATTGTTTGATTCGTCTAAAAATTTGTCCTTTTTTCTTGTAGTTACGGATTGATTCCAGTTAGAGGTTTAAAAAATCTTAATAATTTGTACTGTTTTATTTAAAATCTTTTTCTTGAGGACTTAGAAGGTCAATGAAGTTGTTTTTTGCTAATTTACAACTGGATAGATAGATAAATAAATTGATAGATAGATAAATAAATTGATAGATAGATAGAGGGTAGTGTTTCTGGGTTAATGCTATTCCTACAGCCCATATTAGATAAAATCTTAACTAATTAACTATTGATAAAAAAAGCAATAAAAATGAAGGATAACTGTTTTCCGAATGTTTTCTGAATTAAAATTAAATTAATCAAAGATTGAACTTAAAATAATAATGAGAATCTTTATAAGTAACACTGAAACTAAATATTAAGCTAAAAACATAAAAACCTACAAAGACTAAAAAAAAAAAAGTTCCTAAAAACCACTTTAAATCTAATTTCCTTAATTTTTTTAATTATTTTCAATTTTTAGAGAAAAAGTATTAATCAAAAGGCTCTTTTTTCCATTATTTACTGAATACACAAATAGAGAGAACTCTTCAATCTATATTACTAAAATCTTTTATTTCTCTGTGTGTCTGTCCGGCGCAGTTTTCTGTGAGAATGAAAAATAGAAAGAATTTTTTCAATGAAACATCCGCGACAGGAATCGAACCTGCAACCTTCTGATCCGAAGTCAGACATCTTATCCATTAGGCCATGGGAACTAGAACTCTCTTCATATTGCTTTTTTGACTTATCTGTCAAAACTGAACTGACTTTGACTGAAAAGTAACAATTGTAATTAAAAAGAAAGTCAAAAAACATAAAAGCAGTTCTTCATTAGATAGAATATTGAGAAATCACTATTTGTAACTTAAAAACCACTGAAAAGTATCAATTGCAATGAAAAAAGAGTCTAGAAATAAATAAGCAGTATTTCCATTAAGTAGAATACTGAAAAATCATTATTTGTAACTCAAAAACTACTGAAAAGTATCACTTGGAATAAAAAAGGAGAGTCAAGAAAGAAAGAAGCAGTATTTCTATTAATCAAAATACTGAAAAATCCATCATTATTTGTAACTCAAGAACCTCTCAAAAGTATCAATTGGAAAAAAAAGAGCGTCAAGAAAGAAAGAAGCACTATTTCTATTAGGTAGATTACTGAAAAATCACTATTTGTAACTCATAAAGCTAGAATCACATCAAAGTCAAAAAACTCACGATAAATATGCGGCTCATCAATCAAGATGAACGAGAGTGTCGATAACATCAATCGAATGATAAGTCTAAGAATACAAGGAGAGACTACAGAGCATACAATATAAGTGCGAATAAAATTGACACTTCTGATAATCCACCACACAAACATCTCTATCAGCCCGAGTATCTGAACGCATTGAATCTCAGCGGTATTCCTCAGCGGTGGGTCATGTTTTCCGTTACATACGCGAGGCTTCCGGAGCGAAGCGACGGGTAGCCGACTAGTTTCGAAAAAAATAATTTAAACCAGCTTCACTGTTGAAACATTCCAATTAATACTAATCAAATTACATCTGTTGCAAACATTGTTGGGGCTTCGCATATTTTGTTTAAGACATTTCTTTGATAGAAATCCATTGTTTTGGTTCTACTAATATATTTCTTTGGAAATCTTTTTCACCTTCTCCTATTGACCCACCACGGGAGAAATTTTAAAAGTCAGATCGCCTCTTGCCTAGAACTCCTAATTAAAGTTATTAAGAGAACATACACCCACACATCTTCACATTGAGAGAATGATTTGATAAGCATCATTTTCGTACTGAAAAATAGTTGAAAATCACTACTGTATAAATATTATATAAATTATTAAATAAAATAGTCGAAAATAATCAGATAAACAAAGAAAGTAATTTCTTAAACAAAACTAACCAGAGAAGTTTGGCATTGAAACAGTGGATGAGGAAATTCACAGATGAACGAAGCCATCCTCAGATTTAATGGAAGTGTGTTAATAAAAGAATAAAAGAGTGGTTTTAAATGAAACTATTTCAAAAGGAACCACTAGATTCAAAAAGCTCATTAACGAAGCAATTAAAAGTACAATGAGAATGGAAAAGCTGATAATTAAAACATCTGATAAGGAAGCGTTCAAAGTAATTTGCAACTATAAAGAAATATTGTGAATAGAAACAGCTGGCAAAACAATAGACATAACAACACTGTCTAAGTCGATAATTATTAACACTCAGTGACGTTCGTTTATTCGAATCTCCAGAACCAGAATTTCGGGATGAACTTCTTTATATATATATTCCTTTTCTTTGCAGTTTTAATGGCGAACTTTAATAATAATTAATAATGAGATATTTTTTTGTTTTTATTAACTTATATAGATTGTACACTCCCTTTAGGGAAGTGTCCTTATCAACTGGTTCTCACAATTACTCAAATGTATATTCATGATGTATGAATAATATCTAACTTACAAGTCTACAAGATTGTATGAAAAAATAAAAAAAATATAATAATTGAGTATGGATAATTTAAATATATAAATATATGATTACTTACAAGTTAATACTGAAGTTATTCTACGAATGCTTAAGACATTTTAATGCTTAGTAATTAGTTTTACGTAATAGTATCATTATTTCATTATAAGTTGAATCCTATATTTATCTGTACTGGATTTGTTAATTATAGAACCGAATACATATTGTTATTAGCTTAATTTTCTAGAAATTGAATCATCAGATTTGTCTGTTGCTCTCTATGTCTGCATGTGTGTCCACCACTAATAACCACTCCATGAATCTTCTTTAAACTTTTACGCATGTTTAAGGATTCAGAGATCATCTAACGTCTAGATATAAAATCTTCCAAAAGAACCTTTGTTGAGAAATCAACGCCAGAAGTTCACGTAGATCATAATTGGAATCTAAATAATGGATTTCTTTCACCTTCTATAAATACTTTTGTTGTTTTAAACAATGAATATTATTCCTTAACTTTCCTTAATCTTTTATCCATTAATTTGGCTATGGCGTGATAAGATTAAAATTAATCATTTAAAAGGTGATTAATATTTTAATAACAGAAAAAAAAGGTAACTTTTTCAGAAAATTTCTTTTCAACAGATTTCAACATTGGAAGCTAAACAGAATCTTTTCAGTTTTAACGATTTTTTTTAAAAAAAAGGTAAACTAAACAAAAACTCTCTAGCCGCATTTACCAGCATCGTTATGATGCTAATTACAAAACAGTATCGCATTCCCCCCAAAAAAACAACATTAATTTTGACCAGATTTCCGTCATTTCCCACGAAAAGAAAGATTTTCTATGGAAATATAAGGAATCCTACCAAATCTTAACTTATTCGCAATGTTACAACCAATTTCTATCCATGCAAAATATGGATAAATACGGCAAAAATAAAAACCAAAAATAGATAAAATCATAAATTAAAACAACGCAACCCAACTCATTTTATTCTTTACCTTTTCCACCCTTAAATAATGGACTGACACCACAGAACCTTCTCGTAATAATTTCAACTCTCCCATCCGACCACCGTGCTACAGCTTATTACCCGAAATGCATTGATGTGACATTCGCTATTTAAGCTCATGTTTAAATTTTAAGATTATTTTTACCGGAAGAAGCCCCCCTTTAACTTCTGGGCCGAAACTAGTAGTTCATTTTATTTTTTTTAAACTCCTTAATGTTTTAACATTTTTTGACGAGTGCGTCGGCGTCACAATTTATTAAAAAAAAAAAAAGCACCCACACACACACAAAACAAGAAATAAAACCAGAAGGAATTTAGAAATACGAGCAATTTAAAGTAAGCAAGTTCATTGGAACCACTTCCCTATTTCTAAAATAGATTAGAATCTGAAATCAGATTGAAACGGGTTTGTTTATAAATTCAGATTAATAATATTGACAATTGTCAATATTATTAATCTGAATTTATAAACAAACCCGTTTCAATCTGATTTCAGATTCTAATTTATTTGTAATAAGACTTTTCAAATCTAAGAAAACTTAGAATTCCTTTGATAAGTTATAATTTATGACCGACTAAAAAACATATGATTCAATGTTATCATTATAAAAGCAAATGATAGATTCAAGTTGCAAGAAATACAATAAAAGTTCAACTAAAAAAAATACTAAAATTACTATAACGAAATGATGAATTACTATTTTTAGCTCTGTTAATCAATTTGGCCATTTACATTTCCTTATACTTCAATTTTCATAATTATATCATTTAAAAAAAAGTAGCAATCCTTTCTATTTAATCTATTATCATATTTTCTATGTCTTGTCGAAATTTTTTTTAATTAATCTTATCGTAATTCTTAATCCAATGTATTAGCGACACTGTTACTAAGACATCGGTCTCTTACCTCTTAAGTACCGGTTCTCATGTGGATTTCGTGGTGGATGATCATGTGTGGGTAGGTTTTTCCGGTGTTCTCCCGTTTGGTGTTCCCAGAATGCATTACTTCTTTTTTTCATCCTCCCCTTCGTCTGTCGTATCCGTGCAGATTGCCGAATAGAGATAAGGTAGAGGTGCTTGGCTTCCCTGTCACATACATTCAGTAAATATTAATAACAGAACAGAATATAGCCAAAGTTATTTTTATTATTTTTAAATTTTAATTTGCTTTATAATTTACTTTTTTTGGATTTGTGTTATTTAATTTCTAGCAAAACAATCCAATGTAATTTTCTATAATTTAAAACAATTAAAAAACATAGAAACAATATTAAATCTATAAAAATTATTTTTAACAAATAAAAGCAAGAGACTGAAGAGATATTGGAAGATTAGTAAAGCGACTGAAGCTATGGAAGGTTAATGATGAACCTATACGAAATGACGACTATAAGACGTCTCCCACAATCCATATTGCAGATATATCCTTAATGATTTTATTTAGAAGGAAAGATATATTAATTCTTTATTAGAATTTGAAAATGAATCTCTATAAATCAAAATGAAATAAAATAATGATAGAAATCTGAGAAAAGAAAACTTTTTGAGTTTTGAATTTAGGTATTACATGATATTAGCAAAATCTCAGCATTTAATATTTAAATACAAAATTATACCGAATACCGAACTATTTAATTTTTCGAATATCGAAATTATTTAACTATTATGTAGATCCTATTGACAAGCTTTCCTTTTTAGGACTGCAAGGTAAGATTTTGTAAGGAATAATAATTTTAAAAACGAGCAAAAGAAAACTGTCATATCAACAAAAGATTCTCATGTTGCCTTTGTAACGCCAATAAGAAAAGCATTTCAAAACTGGCAAATTCCAATCTTTGGACAAAGCAAGTTAGTGTTCAATAGACCATTACTTACATGTTACAACTTAAATTATTCATATATCTATGTATCGGAGGTAAAAGGCACTATGTCCAGTTTTTACGAAATTAAAGTTTTAACAATGTCCTAATATATTTTTTTTTCAGAGGAACAAAGCACTATGTCCTAAGCCTAAAAATAACAGATTTATCCAGTTGGAAATGGCATATGTACTAATGTGCTTGCGAGGTAAAGAGCACTATTATTAAAGAAATCACCAAAATCTAAAATATATACGTTAGATATGTGTAAACTGTATGTACTATGCCATTAAAAAAGTTTACAAAGAGTGTCAATCAAAGTGCAAAATTTAAGAAAACATTTTGTAAAATAATCATTCAACTGGTTCTCCTGAAAAATTTAACATTTGTGACATAAGTGTTTTTTACCTCCGATACACAGATATTATTGAGTTTTATTTTACTGAATAAACCTTCATAGTCTTCGAGGAAACTCGCAAAAATATCTCAGGGAGGGTGAAGGGAGGTGGAACATTATAGTTTAAAAAAAAATATAACTTTAACATTACACTGTATAGTTACCTAAAAATACATTGTAATTTGAATAGAATAAAAGAATAGTTTAATTAATTTTTTATTTTATTTTACTTTTCTGGCTGTTATTTTTTCTGAATTTTTGTACTTTCAGATTAACTCACTTAAATTGTAAACGCTATTTCTTCCTTCTACGATCACCTTTGCTGTCCATGGAAATAAGACAAAAGAATGGAAAATTTACCTGCCTTGAATATCGAACTAAGACGCAGTTAACGCCTACATAACATTGCCTTCTGGGAAGTAGCCGTTCACCCCTTTTCAGGTAAAGTGAACTCATCCCAATTGTTATTTTCGGTTGAACTTTAATTAAAATTATATTTTTAAATATCACCTGAAACTTTGATAACTTCTAAACGCAATTTAACCAGCTCCTCTAAAGAGATTAATGCCTAATTTCCTAAAAATATTATGTCTTAAATTTTCTTTTCCTTTTAGTTGGAAAAATAACAATAAATAATTAACCTACATTTCTCTCATATCTCCCAGAAACAAATGGTACAAGTTTTATATTTTCTTTAAAAAATATTCTCATTTCTTCCTTTTAACCTATCATTTTAAATAACAAATTGATTCGTTGATTGAAGAAGCCTTTTTAAATATAAATGGAATCTGGTTTGTCTGTTATTTGAAATTCTTGATAAACAAATTATACTAGTGGTAAATTAAATTAAACAATGAAAAAAAATTTTAAAAAATCAACTTTACTAATAAATGATAAAGGTTCTTTAGGAAATTGAAGTTTTTAAAAAGACAATGCTTTAAAAATCAGATAGTTACTTTGATAGCAAATTTTGAAGTTTTTGTAACAAAACTACTTTGGATTATTTATTTTTAATCTACTTGAATTTATAATTTTCATTGTAATTAAAATTAACCTTAGAATAAAATTTATTAACTTAAATCCTCGACTGACCAATTAAGGATGAGGCTGTAATTATAAGGGGGGGGAGGAGGGAGGAAGGATAAATGACGTCATTCCAAAATATTGTTCAGCCATTACTTGAAGAGTTATTGAAATGTAATAATATGGAAACGCCAAATATTTTATAATGTAATTTCATACTTATTCAATTATAAATTCGGTCAGATTTGACAGGTAATTCGATGCTCACCTGCTTTTCTCTTCAAACTAACTCTCCATTACAGTAATTTCATTATCAAAATATGGAATTTGCAAAACTGTAATTGAAGTAGATCGAAATGTTTTAAAGAGCTATTATCACCCTTTGAAACATACGTTAAAATGAAACGTATCAAATCAAAATACTGAAATATGTTTCCAATTGTTTTAATTACGTCTGCTATTAGAAACGTCTTGATGTAGAAGCTGCTGTATGGCCACTTGACATTTTCAATTCAATGGGAGAAATGTTAACTATATGAGTGTTTAGATGCGGTGTGATAGAATTAAGATCAAGAATTAATATAGAATTTTTATGAATAGAATGTTTATCCTAATATGCAGTATTTATTTTAAAATGCAGCCGTATATTTGAAGTAAAATAGGATTCCAAAAGTTTTTCATTAACTAAATTCTTATATTTTTTTATTTTAAAATTGGATAGTTACAATATTATGATGATTAAGGAAAAAAAATTAAAAATGCACATAATAAGCAAAGGTTCTCACATTTTGAGCTATCATCCGGGAATCTGGGACAGCTGTTTCAGTCTTTTTAGGCTTCTTCAGGCAGATTTACTTGATGATAGCTGAGAATGCGAGACAAAGTCAAGGTCAAGTGGCTCTGAACGAAATCAATACAACAAGGCAAATCGAGGGTGAAACTGATTTAAAAATCCTAATAATGCTAAAATAGCTGTCCTAGATTCCCGTCATGATGTCTGAGGATGGGAGGCCTTTGTTTATTTATGTTCCCCTTTTATTTTTTTTTCCTGAATCATTATGAATGCACATTAATTTTTTTTCTTTACAATTTGTTTTTTTGTACGGCTACTTAATTTCTTTGGAACCAGGCGGTTGCCGTGACATTTATCTTTGTTGTGTTGATACCGTTGTTGACCACTTCGGGGAGCTAAAATGGTACCTTAACGTTGTCATGTACTCTGAATTCTTTGTCATGTACTCATCAACGGTAAATTTAGCAGTATAAGTCTAATATAACGGCAGTTCTGGATTCCCTATATGATAGCTCAGGGTGTGAGAACATTTATTTATTATGTGTATTTTTATTTTTTTTCCCTTTTATTTGTATTAATTTCGCTCTTTTTTTTTTTTTTTTTTTTTTTTTTTTTTACAATATTATTATGAATTGTCAAAGCGTTTTTTTTTTGTTGAAGAGGTTTGCTGAAGATTACGGAATAGTAAAAATCAAAGAAATAATTATTAAAACGTAAAATGTTACTAACAAAGAATCGATAACAGATAAGAAAGTTTTTGTAAGGATTGGATATCAGTGATGTTACAGAAGTCAGTCACCGTTGAGTCAAGAAAACTAAAAACCCAGCAAAAGAATTAGGAAAAAAATCGTAAACTCCAATACGCGAAGACTTCCTTAAACCACCAGGTCCACAGTATAATTCATAAAAGCCCAAAGCAGCTAGATCTGTAACAGTTTTACCAAAAGAATTTTCAGCTTAATACGATTTTCAATACCTACAAATCACAGAAAAAAAATAGAAAAAAGAAAGTTATAATTGCGTTTATTTGGAGCTCCAGACTTACGACCAACCCCCTTACGACCAAAAGTTTTAATAAAAATTATATATTTAAGTTTATGAAAAAGAAAAAATCGAACATTTTCCAAAAAGTTATACGTTTCTTCGAAAATGTTTAGTATTTTGATAAAATTGAACATATTTAGAAATATGTACAAATCATATAGAAATATAATACGTATACAGCGTTATCGGAGCGCTGTTGCCATGGAACCCATTCGTAACTTGGGGACTATCTGTATGAGTTGAGAGATATAATCTATGAGCTGGTACCGTGTGTGTTGCAATCATAGTTATTTGCATAAATCCTTATAAATATTCCGCTCGATAATAATGAAAGAGATACTAGAATATTTTGATAATAATACATGATATTTTTGTCAAATTCCTTTTAATAGCTAAACGTCTCTTATCACAATTAGACTGTAATTGAACTGATTGACTAAATAGTTTTAAATAGATTTTTAAATAGTTTTCCCGGTGAGGCGCCACAATTAGTAATTTGGGCAGTAGGACATTGGGATTTAATTGCGCTGAGTAGCTTCTTTCTTTGGAAATTCGAAACATCATTCTTCTCTGTCCATTTGTATTTGAAAGCTTAAGACAGGAATTTTCCATTCATCCATATTTAAAGACGTCGTGTTTTAGAGCTCTATGAGATAATTTTCACCTTATCTCGATAAACAGTAGTTCAGGGATAACTTTGTTAAACAAAATGCCATTGTCTTATCTTACTATTGACTTACTATTACCTTGCCATTGACTTACTCTTACATAAGTAACCAACAGTTGATGAAACATTTATTAGTTCGCTGTTTCAGTAGATATACAGTGGAATTTAGCTATTTACATAAGCATCTGCACATTTCTTCCAATAACATCCTTTGAATTGGAAACTCCTCAGTTTATTTTATGCTTTTCTGTTACTTTGACGGAAATAATTATGAAGTTCTTGTCAGGGCCCTGAACATGGTTTTGACCAACGATGTCAATTCTTAGCTTCGAATCCACAAAGATTCTCCTGGAAACTGTGAATAGATGATTGAAGAAACCCAGGAAATCAATTTGGAAAAATTCTCAATCTTCAGCAAAAAAACAACAATTTTAAGGCCCAAGATCCACTGTCTAATAAATAACAATACAAAAGAAAAACTATCATTCTTTAACCAATAGAACCTTTAGGATTAATATCATTTGCAATACCTACAACACACAGGAAGGAGATCCTTCAAAAAACTTAGAATTTCATCGTAGAAGATACAAATCTTAAACATTAAACGACTCATTACCATTCGTCTCCATCTGGATTCTTATATTAAAGCATCAATCTTCCGATTGTACGTTCACTTACCAAGCTTTCTAGGTACTTTACCACACTACCAAATCTGACTCTTTTTATTGGTTAAGTACATTGTAGAATAGTTTTATAGAGTATTTCACGATTCAGTTTTATCTTTTTTACGACAACACTCACATAGTCTCTACGATTAGACCCATCTAATGTTTAATTATTATATTAGCAATTACAGAGATCGATTAGGTATACAGCATTTTGTCAAATTTATAACAATATCGTAAGTGTTATCGGTGAAATGCAGTCAGAAAGCATTTCTTAAAATGTCAGTCGGTGAAATGAAAAATAATATTAAAATAATAATTCTTGTTTCATTACAAACAACTGTCGTCTTTTCTTTCTTGTATTCATTACTACTTTCAGATATGAATAAAAAGAATTTAGAAAAATCTTTCATTTTATCAATAGTAATATTTCTTAAATCTACTAAGAAATTAACTGAATTTGATCAATTTCTTTCCGCTAATCGCTTATTTATTCATATTCAACAAAAATGAAATGCAAATTAATGTAGACTATAGCTGTAATGTAAACACCAACAAATGTCAGTCTGGATTTAGTATATTAACAAGCCTTATCCAGTTATCTATTGCGAACTGAAAATCACTAAATATATTCGACCAGCGTGGAACTATTAGATCGAGATTTCGAAGTATAATGTAATTTCGAATTAATTGCATTAATCCTATAGGAAGCCCTAATTCGATCTTATGTAACGGGGATACATTAATGAAAGAAACGAGTAATAATTTAAAAAAACAATTTTACATCCATTAACTTTGCAGTATATTCAATGTACTGTATATTAGTGTAGCCAAAATATGTTAAGTATATTCTGTTGTTATTGAATACTAGACAAATAACAGTTACTTAGAAAACAATCGGAGAAACGGGGTGGATAGTGTTCTCTTTTAAAAGGACAGAGAAAGAACTGAAAGAAATCCCAAAACCTTAGCTAGGATTCGAACCCAGACTCACATGATGAAACGTCAGGTTGCTGAGGTGACAACATGTTAATGTTATAGTTTTCGGCTGCACATATATATTTTTCATTAGGTTATGCAAATTAAAGTTTGTATTTTAAAAATTTGAATAATTACTAAAGTTGCTGAACTGCACAATCCGTCCACTTGGTGCCATTTGCAATCACAAAATGAAGAAGAAATTTGACGAAATGATAAAAAGGACAAAACATAGTTTCAAAATTTTAATCATCAAAATTTGTAGCCGTAAACGGTAAGAAGATAAAATGGTAATGTAAGAAAATATTTAATTATTTGTTTTATTTCTGCGCATGCGAGGTCTTACTTTTCCATCTTAACACTTATTTGTCCATTTCTCTGTTTGATTGTTTCTATGGCAACCACGCTTAAGCAGCTGGTCGGATTTCTATCAAATTTAGTACACCTTATTTATGGCCAATTGAGACAACTAATACACCTCCTTATTTTGATCTCCATCCGTAAAGTTAAAGCAACCCAAACAAGTCAAGAAACAACATAGAAATTAAAAAAATATATATGAGCTTTCATCGGTAAGAGTTTGGAGTTAGTGGACTCGCTACTATGGATTTATGACATTTCCTGACGGAACGTACTAAGTAGAGTTCGAGTGGTAACCTCCAGTCCTTTAACGCCAAGAGAAAAAGCCAGGTCCCTATTATTCTGAAGAACTGGTAAATCCCGGGGGACAGGATCCATCTACAGAAGAATTCAACACGATAAACCCCTGATCTCGGTCGAGAATTGTATCCGGCCCCTCCAGCCCTCACTTATGCCTTTTACCACGGGGCCTACGATGTCTCTCAAATAAAATTACCCCCCCCCCACCTCCTAACGATTAGGATGGGAATACCCTCGTGCTCAATAATTAACGGCTTGGGTTATTTTTAAAGATCATGATAACATGGGTAACATGATAACAGAAGAAAACATTCTATGCCTATTATTGTAATTTTATTATATGCGTTGCTGTCGTACTCTTGTCAGGCAGAGCTTTAAAAACAAATCAGGGCCCTAGAAAAAAAAAACTCAGAAGATCAGTCATTAGATGATAGATTCCTTTTTTTCGTTTCAATATTGGTATTGGCAGCTACAAATAGAGCTCCTAATAGAAATTTAAAAGAAAACCATAAAAATGCTCGAAAAAATTGAGCTATAAATAGATATGAAATAAAGTTATGTAGCAAGTGAACGCCGAATCATTTTTGCTTATATTTCAACAGCAGATTATAAGAACGAGAGAAGTGACAAGTGGTTACAGCAATTTCAACTGAATTTGTTAATTCTTTTGGTATAAAAGAATTACATATTAATAAATAAATTAAACTGCAACGAAAAATATTTAAGTAGAGTAGTAAGATTTGTCTGTTCAGTCAAATAAATAAATACGTCATTTTAAATGTTTAATAAGTGTTCAGGTATTTTGATTAGTTATTTAATCTTTTTTCTAAAATAATAACAGAGATTATAAAAATAAGCAGCAGTTTTCAGAAATGCTGACTCCAAGAACAAGGTTTATTGTGTTTGTTGAGAAAACATCTCATCTCTTTTATCTCATTTTTTTTTAACTTTTCAATTTGTTTATCTGAAAATACAATGAAACTTCACGAATTCCAAGGATTTACCTCGAAAAGTATCTGCGCTGTATCTAAAAACTTATAATGCAATATTTTTCCAAATTCTACTTTTCTTATTTTCGAGGCTGGATATGCTTTTCCTAAAAGCTTTCTAGAAACTCAGCGTTTGGCATTTTGAAAGTCGACTTGACAGATTACATTCCACTTTCAACTGATCCATTCATTCATCATCGCCAGCTGACCCTTGTGAAGGTTCTCATATCGTCCACCTCTTCAAAAAATGAGAGACTTCATGAACAATAACCATTCGTCCTCATGTACAATAAAAACATCTGTTATATATAACTGCAGTTAATTTTTTTATATAGGTTACATCGTCATCTGAAAAAATATTAAGAACCAAACGTTATTGACTGAACATGAAATAAAATTTATCAGTACAAAACAATGGTAAATATTACTTTTTTTCTTTGTCTGTTTGTTGAACGTACATCACGTTAAAACAGCGGGAGGGATTTCCTTAATATTTGGTACAAAACTTATTTAGGGCCGAACTTAAAACATTGGAAGTTACTTTTGTCATCCAATCGCTCTAAACCGATCCCTAAGTTTCTCTCTAAAATCACTGGACAGATTAAAATGCTACAATATTTATTCGTGGCCCAACTTAACATGAGAACGATTATGTTAAGATTAACATTGCCCCTTTCAGTTCTCAAAAGCCTTAGCGCTGCAAGATCAGATTCTACCAAGAGATCATAAGCTTTATTTACATTAACTAATGTTATTTGCATTAAAGACACTAAAAGCATGAGAAGGCGGATCAACATCATTGTTTCAGCTATTGATAGAATAAAGTAATAATTTTCTATGATGATTTCTTTCATCTTCATGCGCTCGACAAACAGATAATCAAGCAATCAGACAAATATACAAACAAAAAACGTTCACGTTGATGAATTTGATATCTTCAACCCAAATATATTCTTCAACATTTTTGGATTTCATTGAAATTAGAAGCACAACTAGGTAAAGGTCTGAGAATGCGGACTAAGTATCCAGCGTTGAGAGGGAAGGGGAGGTGAAATTTATACTTGGAGAGCAGTGTAGCCGTATTCATATTTTAAGTTGGATCAGAAATAAATAATATTTTAAAGAAATCTATTCTAGTGAGAGATTACGTCGTTCGTGTTTAAGGGATGGGAGAAATGAACAAAAAGCAAGTGAATCTTTGCTTTTAGTTGGATCATAAATAAACTATGTAGCAAATTTGATAGAAATCCATCCAGTCCTTTTAACATGCAAATAGATAAACAGACAAACAGTTAATAAACAAATCGAGACGTAGCTAAGGAAAGGGATTTACCCGACATGCATCAAGAAAACAAAAGACAAACAGCAATTCATGCCTACAGCATTTCTTAAGAGATCAGAATGAAGTGAATGATGAGACTTCGCTTGATCAGCAATGAAGAATCAGATCAGTATTAATAAAACTCGCTTTTACCTTTGATACTTATGTTAAATTCTTGAACTATCTGAAAATTAGCGAATCTTTTAAAGTATAGTTTAATTAAGAAGTTCAAAAGAATTTAAAGCCTACTTTCCTTCATTCTTTCTTTAAGTTTTAAAGCTGTGGATTATCTCTTAAATATAAACAATGCACAATTCTGAATAAATGAATTTGGTGAAATTATTCAGTTAAATTGTCTAAATCAAACTGAGATGAAAAAAAAATATCATCTCCTTCAAGAGAAACACTGTAAGAGATAAGTAATTTTACTTAAACAAATTGAAATTCATTGTGAACAAAAAAACGCCAAAACCTAACTTCACCACTATTTCGTTTCTTTATCAAGAATCTCTGTCAAGGTTTGCATAAAATAGAAAGATAAAGAAACCATCTTTCTCTTTTTAAAATAAACAAACATTACAATCTAAACGTGAAAAATAAATATCAAACAATAAAATAAACATACATTCTCTAAACGTGAAAAGATAACAATTTGAAATCAAATTAAACAATATAAAGTCTAAATCACATAACAAAATATCTCTTTATATCAAAATTATTATCATAAATCTTCCATATTCAACATAAAAATACTGCTTTCCACCAATATTTTATTCTTTTAAACAAAGAATATTTTCAAGGTTTCTTTAAAAAAAAATCGTCTTTTCTCTAACAAACACAAAATCATACATGAATAATAAAACATATTAAATGAACGTGAAATAACACAATCAAATCTATTAAATGAGCATGAAATAACATAAATCTCTTTTGTATTATTATATTGTTTTTATTCATTTTGTTTTGTTTTAGATGTTTGTATTATTTGATTATGTTATTTCACGTTCATTTAATGTATTATTATTCATGTATGATTTTGTGTTTGAGAAAAGAAGAATTTTCTTTTTTTGTGTGTTTTTAAAGAAGCCATCAAAAAGTTTTTTGTTTAAATGAATGAAATATTGGTGGAAAGGAATATTTTTATGTTGAATATGAAAGATTAATGATAATAATCTAAAACACAATTCAAACATTATAAATAATTTAAAACACAATTTCACATAATGAAAACTTAAACAAAACTTTAAAAAAAACCAATACAAAGTTTATTTTCTCTTTTAGTTTGCTGTTATTGTCCATAAATTTCTTAAACATTACGAAAGAAATTTCATTTACTTTCAAAGAACTTTCTTTATTTATGCATTTACTCCAATTGACCTTGACAAAGATTCTTGATAAAAGAAACGAAATATTGGTGAAGTTATGTTTTGGCGTTTTTGTTTATTTTGAAGTATTTGATGTTTGATGGGAACATTTGTTTGAATTTTGAAATTGTACGTTAATTACATCTAACTACAAGCCTTTATGCTGCTAAACTGCAGTGAGATTCTTCTAATTAAATTCTTTTTTAAATTCAAGTAGTTTTAGATGGAAATACTAAGAATCAGACCCTAATTAAGATGAACTTCTTTATTCAGTGTTACCACAACAGTTAAATAGATCTATTTACATATCTATGGATATCGCCTGAGAATTTGATTACTTTTAAATACAATTTAGTCAGAAGCTTTAAAGAGATTACTGCCTTATTTTCGTAAAATTTTATGTCTTAAAATTTCCTTTTTCCTTTTAGTTGGAAAAATAACAATAAATAATCAACCTACATTTCAAAGAATATCTTCCAAAAACAAATGGTACAAGTTTTATATTTTCTGTATAAAATATTCTCATTTCTTCTTCGTGAAAATGTTTAACCTATCATTTAAAACAACAAATTTATTCGTTGATTGAAGAAGCAGCTTAAATATAAATCTGCTTTCTCTGTTATTTGAAATTCTTGATAAACAAATTATACCAGTGGAGTAAAATTAAACAAATAAAAATAATGTGTCTTTTGAGTTTCAGTGTTACCTACCAGCACAGATGCCTTGTTTATTTTCCAAACATTGCGTTTCTATTCCAAAGAAAACACAATAGACCAACTGGATTCAAGTGCTCGTAATATCAAAAACAACTCGAAACGGCTCTCGTATTTTTAAAGTTTGTAAACCGATATCTGAAAAGGATACAGAACCAACAAAAAAACTTATCACAGCCATAGCTCTGAACTCTATCTATTTACATAAATTAAAAGATTTAACATTGTATGTAAGGTTATTTTCCATTTCAAAACCTACTTCCAAAAACTAACTTATATATTTAGTAATTTAAATGTATTCCCTGAAAGTTTGCATTTGTTTATTCGTTAAATACTAGAAAAGCCCCTAATGAAATTTTATGAATTATTATTTACATCTAAGGTAAAATTTTCCTAAAATTTTTCATACGTAATTATTTACATTTTCACAGAGATTAAAGGCATATACTCGTACTCTCTGCAATAATAGTAAAGGATATTTTCGAAATAATAATATTATCCAATATTCACATTGATTTATATCTGCATAATATTACTTCCACAGCCTGCACACGTTGCTAATTTCTAATTACATAAACTTACTAATATCAGAATTTCCAGTTTTCTGTTTAATGGACTTTTAAGAAGTTGTTTTAATGAAGAAAGCTTCTTTTACTTCTAATTTAAATCTGTTCGAAACTTTTCTTGAAATTTTGATATTTTTCCAATTTTTTCAAACAAGATTTCGGTTATTAATAAACTATGTAGACAAATCAGCGGGACTTCGGTTTAGAGTAGACTGAGCTTACAGCTCTGGGAAGGACTATTTAGAGGAGGAGAGAGCAGGAGGCCAATAACATCGTGCTGATGTTTTAATTTCAACAAAAAGTTATCATATTACCAAATTTTAAAGGAACCGCTCTCTCGTTTAAGGGGTCGATTTTAAGAAATGGAAATGTTTGAGACCTAAAACAAATAGGCCTATGTTTTAAGATGGACAATAAGTAATTTATTTATCAAATGTGATGGAAAATCCGTCCATCCGTTTTAATGTGATGCGCGTATAACACAGGGCAAAAAGTTCAAGAAGAACAGTTAAACTTGATTTTTTTTCCATTGTTGTTTTTTAGTCGAAAAGTTGAAAAATCTTTTCCGAATTCATCATTGCCCCAAATATCCAACGTTTACTATCTTGCATAGTATAATTTCATAACGGTATGAATGGAGATTTTTTTTTAAGATGTTTATATTTTTAATATGCTAACGCACAATTATTATAACTTAAGTCAAACGTAATGGTAATTACTCCAGGTATTGAAAAAATAGCAACATCTAGTATTGAAAAAAAAATGAACTATTGCAAAACTATTTTGAATTAATGTACAAATAATGCGATGATGTTTATTACTCCTTATAAGGCTTACTTTTTTTTTGTATATTAACATCAACTTAATTTTTTTAACTATGTAAAAAATGAATAATTTCTTATTCATTGATTTGTTATATTCATATTTTGAATGGCTTCTGTCGTATGGACTTCCTGGCAGGATTAACGGTCACTGTCAGTGCCTTAAACTTTCATTTTGGTAACAACTTCTGTTTCAAATCATGAAGAAATGTTTATTTGTGATTACTTCAAAGTAATCTAATCTTAAAGAATAATAGTGCTGATTATTGATATTTTCTTTTGATTTTCATTAAATTTAGTTAGATTAGATAATGAAATATAATTTGTTTAATATTTCATTAATGCTTGTGTGCAGAATAGGATATATCAAATCTTATAAATTGATCATTATAAAATGTGACAGCATTATATAAAAACATTGTAAAAAGTTTCAATGGTAATGTGTTGATAAATGAAACTTAACATTTCTTTCAATTGTAATATGTTTATTTTTAATAAAAAATAACTGTAGCTAGCAGCACGAAATATTAAATATTTAACTATAAACATTTATTATGAAAGTTGCTAGCGAGAAGCTAATATTAACAAAGAGTAGGCCTACAAGTTAGATTCTGATTTTTTTTCTGGTTCTTTTGCTGGTCTTTTAATCAATCCTCTTTCTTTATTCTCAATCCCACTGCTATGTTTGTTGTCAAAGGAAAAACAACAACAAGCAGTAACAAGCAAGCAAATAAACAAACAAACAGTGTCAATGTCAATGCTTTCTATACTTCCTACAGTCAGTTAAAAGCAGCAATTATTTACAAAAAAAACTGAAAGGACTGATATCTGCTTTTCGTAAATCATCCGTAAAATTACAGCTTGTGAAAATATGATAAACACATAAACAAAATATATTCATTGTTTAACAGCTCTATAGAAATAGACTATCTCGCTTTTTCACTTTCACAGCCTTTACTACTCCACATGGACCGACACTGAAAACATCGGGAAAGGTTAGATCAACTATTGTTCTAAAATGTGGGGTTAAACCTATATCAAGTTTCAAGAAGATTCATAAAACACTTCAAAAATTAATAGAGGATCGCATACATACACTCACAAAAATTAGACAGGTTTGATGAGCATCACTTCCCCGAAAGAACGTGCGAAAGAAAGTGATTAAATTAGTTATATAGCTTACATTAGGTATGTACTGAATTTTGTGGAAATCCATCCAGTGGTTTTACCGTGATGCGTATACAAAAACACAAATTGAGAATTTAATTTATTCCGAAATCTCAGTTCGAAACCATGAATTTAGAGAAAAGCAATCATTTCTCTTTGTGTGTTGCCTATCTGGAGACTAGGACCGCCTTTGCTGCCTCTATTGGGTTTTCCGTAATGCAGGTGCTGCAGACATTTCGAAATTGTCCGTTGAGAAAAACTGAAGGAAATGAAAGGTTTTGTGTTCCCAGTGGATAGACGAACATCACAACCATCACTTCCACTTTATTTCTTCCTGTGTCTTTCAAGTTTAATGGATTTGCAAGTTTTTTTCGTGTTGAAGGTTCTAAAGTGTTTTGGCTGGGGGAAAGAAGCTTCGGTCAACCATAATATTTACAAAAAAAAATGGAAAACGGAATCTAAAATCCCCGAATAAAAGAAGTAATACGGTGAAACCTCTTTGTAACGGACAAAAATGGGATTCAAAAATCGGTTTGGTTTTTAGGGAATGTTGTAGAGTGAAGTTTGGCATTTAGAAAACCGAAATATGAAAAAAAAATTCTGAAAACAGAGGGAGATTTTCTCAGAATGAGGTGTCTGCAAAACTCCTTCATTTTTTTTAATATTTTTGATGATCTGAAATTATTAAAATATTTTGAATTTCAAACAATGTATAAATACTTGGACTTAGTTCTGCACCTCACAGACGAACTAAGTGAAAATCTCGATTCCCTTCATAGTTTCGTAACCTGAAGAATCATAACCAAGTATCAATAGAATAAGAAATTCTATACTTACTAACTTAAGTCTATGTTGAATTTATGTTGCTTTTTGATGAAAATTTCGTTTTCTTGTGAACATTCCCTGAAATTTTTGTCGACGTGAATCTCTGCATTATATTCCAAATAATATCATTATCTTATGCAGGGTTAAATTCATTTTAAAAGCCGAATAATAAGTTATTTAATATAAATTTCAGTATGTAGGAATCAACCGTTTATAAGCATTTATTAGTTCATGGAAGATAAAGAATGCGATATTTGAGTGGCTAAAGGGAATAGGATAATTGGATATATAACCAAATCCTCCCTCGGCTTTATCGTATGAACTAAAGCGTTCCCGTGAGCCCCAGCACCTCAGGTGAACATGAGAAAAATTATTTAATTTTATATATATTGAATGAGTATGTATTCAAATATGTGAATATTTAAAGGAAAGTTACAAGAAGATATTCTCTTCAATTACTAATTGTAGAAAGTAGAACATACATAATCTTTTATTTTGTGCCTAAGTTAATGCTACAGTGAACAAATGATGTAACAATATTAAAATCCAGAGGTTGCAAAATGCAACAAAGTATTTTTAAAGACAATAGACAAAACCATGAAAATATTTCAAAATAAAAACATTATTCACTTCGAAAAAGATGGTAGATAAAGCAATGTACGGAGAAAATCGAGAAAAAAAAAGTTTTAATTCTCCCAAGTTACAATAAATAACAGTTCATATAAATGATTCAATTCACAAAATCCATTTGGAAAATATCTGTAAATCCGTAGATACCGTTCTAAAGTGTCCTATTACAAGAAAGGACGTTCTTCCAACATAGCTACCAAATGCAAAGCAAAAGATCTTTCAGAACAAGAAATAGGACGTTTATCTAATCGGAAAAAGGGCTGAAACATCGGTTTGTATTTTATCGAAACAAAAATAATGAATATAGATGTGGAGACGTTGGAATACCTGTCTCATATATCAAAGAAGATATTAAAGTAATAAATACAACCATTTATTTCAGGAAGCAGATGCACAGATATCAAGAAGCTTCAACTAATAGTTGAACTGTTTAGACGTTAAAGTTACAAATATTTTATTGAATCAATTTAATTTAATGCTTCAAGGAAATGCCAATTTAAGAAGTTAAGATTATTTCTCTATTAACTTTATTTGAGCGTCAAGTTTATAGATATTATAATTTACAGATATTTAATTTAATATTCAAAGGGAAAATGGACTCTTTATTTTGATATTTCTTAATTTTATTTATTTCAATTCATAAGGTGCGCTAAGTAATTTTTAGTATAAATCATTGTGGTGAAGTAAATTTAACAATTTATTTCTTACTGAATTTCACAAAATAGTACAACATCGAACCTTCAAAACTAACTTCCTGAAACTTCACAATTAACTTCTGACTAGATGAAAAATAGTATAAAACAGCTATTAAATACTAACAGTTATGAGTTAATAATCTTTATTTACGATATTCATTGTTTTAACAAATAAAATCTTCTTTGAAACGAAATCAGCATCAATTAATGAAACAGCATTAAGTAATGGTATCATACACAGTTAATAAACATTAAATTGAGAAAAAAAAATTTCCTTTTTCGAATTTCCAACCAACAACAAAAAAGAAGAAACGTAACTTATTAAAAATCAGTTATTAATTTAAATTTACATTTTCAGCTGTTATGGCGGGAAGTTGTACGTTGGTCTAACGTTTGTAAAGCTAATCACGAGATAAAAAGGGATTAATAGAATTAAGTTTTAAAATGAAGCTTCATGAGTTTCAAATCCTAGTATCTCTATTCCTACCCAATCTATTTATAAGCTCCATTCTTGATTATACGTCTATATTCCACATTTAGACCCCATACATATTTCCTAGGTTCATTTCCTAGATTCTTTCAAATTCCAACCATCCCATTTATATCCCATACCTAGGACTAAATGGTCTAAAGTACCCAACATCGTATCTGTACTTCTAGATTTTTCTTCAGTCTCATATATTTACCATATTCCAACCACTTTCCCCATAGCCATTTCACTCATACTTTAGGTGTACCCCAATATTACAGGCTTATTATTAGACTTCATTCACATTTTCTCTCTCTCGTACGTCCTTTGTTTTTAATTATTGGCAGCTCTGTTATTTGACTGGATGTGGATAAAATATAAAAATTTAAAATTAACTTTTAGTCATTTTGAAAAACTTAAAATCATCGTATTATTTTCTATATACATCTTCTATGAAATGTATATTAAACATATTCTGGAAGGCATTGCTTGTTCTAGTTTTTCTTATTTACAGAATGATTCAGATGGAAAGTAAAAGATTAAAGATGAGACTGGCAGGAAATTGACGGTAATCTCTTCGTAAATATTTTTGTCCGTAAACAGGATGAACCAATTCCTATCATCTGAAGAAGAATTATACTTTTAGTCTTAGCTTGTAATTACAGTCGTTGAAAGGGATCCCTTTTCTTAACAAAGGCCTTTAATCGTTTAAGTTGAAGAGCTTCCTCGGCCCAACGACAAGTCTATTCTGGTCGATCACTTCTCCAAGTTCCTGAGCATCTCCGGAATGTCGATATCTATCTCTATTCACTCACTGAAGATAGCATCAACACTGATTGAAGAAGGACATTTCCTGCATCCAACTCATAAAGTCTTAGAAAGGAAGTGGACAACCAGCAGAAGTAAATAGTCGGCGTGGCTTTGAAGTGGCCTCTAAGCAGACAACGTAATTATAATATTTAAGAAACTCTAAACTTCAACAAAACAAATATGCAACATTAGAATTATTTAACAACGAAAATCTTGATTTCACAATTATATTCTATTCACCCAATGCAAAATAGTATTGAAAATCAATGAAAATGTAAGTAATTCATGCTACCTGAATCTTAAGATCATATCTATAAAGGTGTAATTAATGTATTAATTCCAAGGCCTGTCGCCAATATCATTATTCGAATTTAATCTTATTGTTGGATTTTGAGTAGTGTAATATCTTTCAGAGTGATATTAATAGTACTAATATTATACAGTAATAGTCTTTGAAAAGCAGTTGGATCACTATTTAGAGTTCAATAGATTCTATTCAACCAGAAATATTCACAGTTCAGAGACCCCAGGACACAAATAAAAGAGCATTTATAAGCAGAAAGTAACTTCTCTTTGTTACTGTATTAATTATAATTAAAATAAAAAATCAAGAAAAACTACGAAAAAATAGCAAGGAAATTATTAAGCATGCGGCTTTGTTTTGCATTACACAGAAAATGAAAACCATATAAAAATTATAAAAGCATTTACATTGAAACATACTTAAAGAAGGCTCTCCAAAATTAATCGTATTTATGGTAATAAATTATTTAATTTCTTTGTATTTTCATTATTGCCTTATGTTTGTAGTTTTCTAATTACCGCAGCAAATGTCTTGACATTTCAAAGTCTGAACATCTCTCGCCAACCTCAGTCCTCTCAATAAATTCCATAAATTACGACTTATTCTTGCATTCTAGAAATAAATCTAATTTGAAGTCTTTGCATTTTTATTTAATTCAGGTAAAAAACTATTGGAGATTTCAAATATTTACAGATCAGGATTACATAGGCATATGTAGAACTTTATGATATTATGTAGACATTTCTAGATTCATTCTCAATGACAGTTCATATTTACTGTCAATATTATGTATTTATATCAACGTTTACAAACGCTATTGAATAATGACACAATTTCTGTCATTAATTGGAAATTAATATCTGAATGAAGTGAATATGTCTTGTTGCTGCTTTCATACAATATTATGCAGAATTTTGGCTTGAAATTCAAAGTTCCAATTCCTGAAAGTTTCACAAGTTTCTGAAACAACTAAAAGCCTGTTTCTCCTTAAAATATTATCATTTAAAAGGGGGAAAAAATAACAATCAATTTTTCTTTCTTTTTAAGTTATGAAAACAAGACAAATAAAACCCTAAGTATGTTCAATTATAATATCAAATGATTTTTTAAAAAATACAAATTATTTCTGAAAAAAGATTGTAATTTAATTATTTCTGGAAAAAAAAATATTAAATCCTTATAACTTACTTGAGTTGTCTGAAGTAGGTTAATTTTGATCACATTAAACTATGCGTAAATTAAAGGATTGGCTAAAAGTCGCCTTTTGTTTGTGACGTCAGTAGAGATCCATTGTTTAAATTCTAATATTTTTCTCCAGGGTATTTGGTTGCCTTCTCTTTTCCGAAAGAACTGACTTGGAATGATTATGTACACGTATAAAATTTAGATCATCTGTTATCTTTCGATATTCATATTAAGTCTCAAGAAGATCATTCCGCATCTCACTAGTTAATAGAGGAAAGGAAGATACATACACAGTCACACATTCAACCTGGGTCTTCAAAAATGAAAGGCATAAATTCTATAAATAATGGAATCTTTGATAAGCGATACATCTTACAACAGCAATATTGACATTTTATAGAAAAAATGACCAATATAGAAGTAACCTTCTATATTGTAACCTTCTATATTGTAACCTTCTATTAAAGTTAGAACTCGACTATGCTTATCCATGCAGAATGAAACTGAATATTATTTTCACAGTTTTCAAATAGGGGAGACCGGGGCCATGTGGACCTAGGGGTAGAGTGGACCGTTGACTTTAGTAATTCGTGTAGAAGCTAGAATGTGCCAAAAATCGGAAAGAAGGTTGGTGCCATTGTGGCGCTGCTATCACAAAAGTGTCAGTGAATTCGGCTTATTGGTGACAGTGAGGTGATCGATTGTTTTGTTTTTGTCCACGTAAGTAAATGTTTAATATTGCCGTTCAGCGATGCATTGAATAACATAACCGTAATATTCATATTGAAGACGGCAATCTAAAGATCATTTTAAGCTATAGTATGAACTGAATACTTAAAGAAGTCGATAGTTACAACTGAAGGAAACGCCAAAATGGCGATGGGGCAGAGTGGACCGATCGACACGGGGCACATTGGACCAGTGGTCCACTCTGCCCCGCTGTTTTTACAAGAAAATATTTTGGCACTATACATTATATTTTTTTTCTATATTATATATGTATTAGGCCTATTATATTATATTGTATTGTATTATTACATATTATATTTTTTTAATATTTTTTTTATGTAGGCTATTATATATTGTGTGTAGCCTATATTATTAAAGGATATTACCCCTTTAGTAATTCCTCTCAGCAAGTACCGTAAAAGGGGAAAACTTCGTGCGAAGGCATCTTAATCTTTGAAAATAGCCAATTTACACATTTAACTGTTATTAAATTCTAATTAAAAACTATGCAAACTGTCACGTTGTGGAATTGGCAACATGACACGATTAAAATCTTGGTCTCTGAGGTAATATATTTTGATTTTTAATAATTGTATTATTATAATTATGTATTTGAATTTTTGTATTTGGTAAAGTCTTGTATATTATTTTTGTGATATTCCATGGTTAAATATTATTTTAATGGTTTGAGCTTATTTAGAAAACAATATGTGCGAAAGAAAAAGAAAAACTTCGAAAAAACAGTTCTGCGTTGATTGAATGATCACGTGGTTTTATCTGTTTCGTTTTCCCGTGGGAACAAAAGCAGAAAAGTTAAGTACACTCTGGCGGGAAAAATCAGATCAATTGATGAATCTGAAACACACGGGCAAAAAGTACACCCATTTTAGGAGAGGGAGCGTATTCTAAAACACACACAATTACATCCCTAAGTGTACTAACACAATTTTCAGTAAGTGAAATTCTAAATTAACGATAAATTCTATATACATTAGAAAGCATTAAAAAATGGCATAAATAACAATATAATCTTAATAATCTTAATAGAGAACAAAAAAAGGTCAACGGCAATACTGACGGATACGCCAGTAAAAAAAGCTCTGCAAGAAGAGCAACGAAAATCTAAAGAAAGAAAAGAAAGAGTAGCAACGAAAAACATGACTCGGTCAACAGTCTCTAAAAGCAACATAAACAAAAAAAACAAATAGAAGCAAAGGCAAAGGGATAAAGAGGAAACAATTACAGATGATTAGTGATGATGAAGATGATGAAGATGCTGTGTGCCTCTCCTGTTTGAAGAACTTTAAAAAAAGCAAACCATGGCAGGAATGGATTCAATGTACGCAGTGCAAGAGATGGGCCCATAGTTCCAGCGTAGCCAGTGATATTCGGGGTTTATTTTAGGAATGCCTCAACTGCAAAGAAGATTTCTCTAGTGAAAGTGATTAATTAATTCAATGTAAACCTATGTGATATTATTCATTTACGACTTTCAACTGCATAATGATTATTTTAAATTTTCACTTGAATATGTAATACCTTAGGTAGTCTATGTTAAGTTAAACTTTATTTCATGATATCCTAAATGGCATGTTATTTTATATTCAATAAAAAACTTACTTTAAATGTTGTTATTCTTACCCGGACCAACGTGCCCCATGGGGTGGTCCAGCCTGCCCCGTGGTCGGGGCAGGTTGGACCACTCTACCATTTTTGCTTTGCGAATTAATACCAATTTTATTTATGAATATAATAAAATGAAATCAAGTATTTACATTCTTGAATAGTTCCCGATTCTAACAAAAATAAATGCAATGGAAAATCTCTTAAAAAAAAAAAAAAAAAAAAAAAAATCAACAAAAAAAAAGTGGACCACTCTGCCCCGGTCTTTATTAGCTTTATCCATGTCTAGATAGAGATTCACAAATCAAATTAATTTACGTATCTAGAATTCACTAACAGAAAAACTGCACAGTTTAAAAAGATGACACTTTTTTTTGGAAGTTAATATTGTCTTAAATATAAAACATTACCATTATCTTTTAATTTCTAACGATCCTCTAAAAGGTCCTTTAATCCCTATCAACAATTATCTCTTCAGTTGCTGACCTAAAAGTTTTGCTACTTGTCCGTTGTAAAACTTAATTTTTGGTTTCTTTATGTAAAGATTAGAGTTTGGCAGGCTAACATGGATGTATATATTTTCATAATTGTTTTAGAATGAAACTGTGATTAATTTAATGACTGGAAAACAAATTCACTTCAGACAAAAATGGAAAATTGTCAGACGTGATTTATGAAATCTTTCTTATGAGTGAATTTGAAAGGATGAAACTTCGTAACATGTTCATGTGATGGTATTTCAATTTTAGATGGTGCTTCATAATACGGTGATATACTACTTTATATCTTTAGATGGTACTTATATTGAAACCTTGAAAGCTACTGTATATACCTTTATGTATGAAGACACATACATAGGACATAGATAAGACACTACTTCATAACTTTATATGTTAGTGTAGTTCAAATGAGAATTGATTATATATTGTAGTGATTTTTATAGTTTTATCATAGTTTTATCTATTGTATTTTAGTTATTCTGTTTTTATACTGTATATTTTAAATAATCAAGCATTATTCAATTTACTGTACGTTTTAAAATTTGCCTATTAATCTGTTTATTTTTAAATTCTTAACGGTTGTGGCGTCCTTTTTAATTCACTTTAATTTAAATCACAACGGTTTAAAACCTGTTGTGATCATATGCTATTTAAAATCAAACAATCAATTGTTAAAGCCACAACCAATCAGATCATTGACAAATTCTTTAAATATCCCTGCATTCACGAAAATAAACAGTTACAGTTGAGTTGAGAGTTCAGTTCAGATCCAGCTAGTCCCAGTTTCAGTTTTTTACTATGAACCAGTCACCACAGATTACACACCACAATATTGAAACCTATGTTAATATTTCATAACTTATTCAAGCTTTCAATTTGCTCGAAGTTATGCATGTTGAAGGTTATAATGCAACCTTTCTAAATAACAAATAAAAAAAAAATCAAGGTATAGAGATTGGTTCACTCAGTCGTAAAGTGTGTAACTCATGATAAATATAAAGACTTTGAACTTTTCTTCTTTTATTTTATTTAAGTCACTGATTTGACCGAAAAGTTCCACGACTCGATAATCTCATGTAAATTTTTCCCCAGTACTGACAGCAAAGAAAGAGACATCCAAATTTTATTCTTAAGATTCGATTTCGTATCCTGTCTGTAATATCGAATGGTGCTGGGTGCTTAGCCGCCAGGTGACACTATTGGCGCCCTCGCTGCGCTTCGGCCGCTGGACGTCGGCTCCTCTCGCGTTGAATGAAACATTTCTCTGTCGTAATGTCAAAGTTGAAGCTGGAAAGGGGTCGGGTTAGAGAAATCTTGGCAATTCAGTCACGATCTACTGGCTGATACATTTACATGAATTCAGAGCAGGCGGAAATGGAATATGGCCCCAGTTCAAGGAGGAGGATAACCCTCCGACAAATGCGCCTGCAGATTCATGCATCCCAGGGTAAAAATCATAATTCCTTCCACATAAGTCTCGTTTTAAGAATTGGACACAAAAGAAATCCCCAATGGTTTCTTCAAATTGGAACCTTACTGGGTTCTATTTTTTTATGCTAACTTAAAATCAAAATATCAAATTTATGTTAATACGAAGCATTTGAAGGAGATAAGGAATGTTAATAAATGAAGAACAACATTACTAAATGTTACGTATTAATTAGATTCTAACAATCTTTTGAAGATATAGAATCACAAGAAAAAGTAATAACTTAAAATTTTAAGTTCAACATTGTTCTATTATTGTTCTATCATTGAATATGTAATAAATTCTTTCTATGTCAATGCATTTATTCCATTGGAGCTTTTTGTATTGTGGTTAGAACGGAATATATTGAAGAAATTATTTAATTTTTAATAATTTTATATTTATATTTAAAGAGAAATTGCTGTTATGTCCACTTTTATCGTTAATATGTTAAAATATGTTAAAATACGTTTTCATATAGCCAATAAATATATTTTTATAATGCAAAGTTCTGTGTATCTCAAAATTATACATAAAATCTTTAAATTTTTATGTAATACCAATTAAAGTCCACATTTAATTAAAAAACAAAAAAACAAAAACAAATGTAGAACTGAATGAAAACTAGCTTTTCATTAAATAATGAATAAATTATGCTACATTGGCTGTCTTTCTAGTTTGATCCGACTTGGCCGGTAGAGATTGTACTTATTATCACTATAGTAATAATTTATTGGCATTGAATTTTTCCAATCTTCAAGCACTGGTTTCTTAACAAGGATCCACGAACTCAAATTAAAATATTTAGATTATCGTGTAAACCTTGTTAAGGCAGTTTTATTGACAGTGTATTCTTTTTTAATTTGATATTACTTACTGAACTATTTTTATATTGATACTAATTTTATTTTACTTGTTACGGATTTTTTTATTGTTTTTAAGTTTTGATAGGAGTTTCCAAAAATTACAATACAGACACATTCATTTTGCAAATTCCTTTCCACAGTTTGAAAATTTCTTTGACAACTGATAAATAAGAAAACTTTTTGAGTGGTGTTCAAATTGGCAAAGTGGAAATACCCTTCACGATATCAAATTGAATTTCTCTAATAATTGTGAAGGTAAAGCTTTCGATAATGGAATTGATAGATTCATAATAAAAAAGAGATTCCAAACAATTTCAAGCTGACTTTCTTAAAATGTTATTGCTGATTTTTAAATCTCTAAACGACAAAAACGAAAAGTCGACATTTATTTTCAAATTCCAATACAGTAAACGCCCGATTATCCGCGTATTTCTCCTGTTTCCATGTTTTTTTACTGTTTACTAAATTACGGAATTAAAAAAAATTAAATCAATAAAAGAGGCTAACAAAGTAAGTGAAGACAATTACAGACAAACAATTTAAAGAACGACCTTGTGGGCGGAGCTTAGGCCGGCAGGTTACACTAAATTACGGGAAAGCCTTCCCATAATAATAAAATTTAAAAATAAATAAATAATTTAACATAAAATAATTGTTTATAATGTATATACTGTAAATGTATGTATTGCCATATTATTGTAAATAAAACATGTTAAAAGCATTTTTGTTTTGATTTTCGGCCTTTTTCGTCCTACTTCGGATTATCCGGAGAATTCGCTTATCCGCGATTACCGCGCCACCCAATTCCGCGGGAGTTTTTTGTATATACTGAATAGAAACATTCAAATGTTTTCATTTTCTGAATAAAACAATCCTGTGTATTATTTGCTTCTAGTTGTGTAAATCCGATTAATGGTATCATAACGAAATGGATTAGCTAAAAGGATTAATATTCATTGTTTAAGACATCCATAGAAATCCACTGTTAGTTTCTGATATAATTCTATACTTTGTCGCTTTCTAGCTCTAATTTCTCTACAAGGCCTCATTTGGAGAAGATATCGAATATAAAAGTTTGATTGTCTCTATTCCGGGAATAGGCATACGAAGTTTCAAGAAGACCCATTCAGCTATTCAGATTATTAAGAAGACACAGACTCATGCACAGACTAACTATATCATGATGTTATTTTTCTATGGAAAAGAGGTTAAAAAAATAATTAAGCAGTAAATATTAGAGCAATATTGGAAACTAATTAGCAACACTAATTAATAATTCAAATTAATTACTTAATTAAATGAAAACTATTAATAATTATTAGTATTGAAAACTGTTAAGAAAGAATTAAAGGAACTGTTGGTTACAATAAGGCTGTTTCCCAAACATGAACAGTCATTGAAGAGACGGGCTATTATTTTATTATCTAATTATTTACGATGTCATTTGCTCAAATTTCGTGTTAGCGTGATTGTGAGGGCAGCTTATAAATTTGATGATAATGCACGTTATTATGAACTAGCAAAGAAGGATTTGACAACTGGAAATGCAACCACTCTCAATGGTGATTGCATTTATTTTAATAAAACCCTACACGCTAATAAGGACGGCTCTAATTACCAGATAAGCAAAGCTTTTAGCAACGTTCAAAATAGCGCTTTTGAATACAGAAAAACAGAGGAAAATTGTCGATAGAAGATAGGCATCGAGCACAAAATGTTTGAAGGAAATGTCAACGAATAGCTATTTTTTTTTATGGGAGATAAATTGCATCCTTTGACAATAAACTACAGTTTTCCTGTTTATGTTCAATTCGCTTTGTATGTCCTTGGCCCTTTTAAATTCAATTTCTGTGTATGGAAGTTTAATATTGCAATACTTGAAAAGTACTTTCAAGTGAAAATGGTTATTTGTTATTTTTATGAGTCAACTATAGAAGTACATCTACAATTAAAAAACAATAAAAGTTTTAAAAACTCAATCACGACGTTTCAGGTTTCCATGGGTCGAAACTGACAAGTCGTGAGCAATTTTTTAACTTTTATTATTTTTTAATTATACATATGCTTTTATAGTTGGCTCATAATAATATATATTTTAACTGCACATTACACTTTTTATCATCATGAATATTTGTTTTTTGTTTTTTTAAATGTAGTTAAACAAAAAAAAAAGTTCATAAAAGAACTTACATCTCACTTTCCAAGAATGATATTTATTTATATTTTGTTATTTTTATTTTTTTAAAGTCATGAAATGCAACAAAAGAAAACCTACATTTATTTTTTGTCTGCTGAATATAAAAGTACAAGTTTTTCTTTTGCTTAAAGTAATTAATTAAAATCAGATGAATTCACTGAATTTGTCTTGATCGGATTAATTTTATTTTTTTACGTCAATTAATGAATTAGATCAGATGGTTAATTGTTAGACATGGATAAGAATCTATTGTTGAGGTTATTATGCTATTATGCTATTTTTGTTATGTGTGTAAACTTTTTTTTCCACTAAGAAAAATGTAGAACTGTGTGTATCAGTTTCAGGCTATTCACATCATAAGGAAACAAAAACTCACAACAACAAAGGATTATTTGAACTTTTTTTCCTCTTCTTTTAATTTGGGTTTATCTGTCATGTACTTCTTACTCTGAGAATGTTGGGGGTTTTGCTCAAAGATTATCGTCCCATTTATACTCTAGAACGATTGTGTCAGCTTTGTAAGATAAGTTGATTTTCTGTTACCGTAGATATGGCTTTAAAAACCTATAAAGCTGCTAAGCTATGATTAAGTTAAGTTTAAGTTACGATTTGCACCAGAATCAATCTCCGTTTTAGCAATCTCAAACTATCAATAAATTTTCAGTATCCTAGGATTAACAAAGAGAAGGTTTTTAAATTATCTTGAGCACAGGCAAATAAACGGATGCACTAACTACTTAACGATTTCGACTTAAAATTGTTTTGGAAAACATTTTAATCCAACTGTTTCTTTTATTCGATTCATTTTCAAAGATGCTGTAATATTAGATCCTACTTTCAGTACTATTATGTGAAAACAACTTTTAAGAGATGGCTTTTAAGATTCTAGAAATTCGAGAATCGAAGCGGATGTGGTCGGCGCTCCCTGGATCTTAGAACTTTGCCATTAAGTTTCTAATAATAAATGATCTAATGTTGTTGAATGAAGAGTTTCTATATACGTCCATATGTCACTTGCACAGCCTTCGCTGGTTCTATCGGTGAAAAGAAGCTCTGTTGGGTTATGTTCCATCTCTGATATACAACCATTTTGCTTCCGAGAAACTATTTATATTTTTCAGTTCCACACTATGAGTAAACACAAAAGTCATATTTAGTTTTGTTTCATCATGTCCAGTTATTGAGAAATTATGATTTTGCGGAATTTCTTGAAATGCTTATTGATGACAAATTCACTACATATATAATTAATTATAATATATAATTAAAGTACAATTATAATTTTTGGCATTACAAAACTACAAAATATCATAATACAATATAAAATTTACAATTCATATAATTGTGCCTTTTTTATACTTAGGATCCAAAACATGTAAAAATGATATATTTTTATTTTGATATTTTACTTAATGACATTATTACTCTTAATAAGTTCTTTTACCCCCACTTCATATTAAACTTGGAATCATGAGGCAATTTGTTATCAGTCCTGGCAATGAAAACAACATAATTCAGTAACTCCAAAAAACTTCAATCTTACATCTCCTGGCAATATTTCGTTGGGCCTCATCGGCTCAACTTTTTCAAGCCTTTTAATTTTTAAGCCTCCTTCAAGGAAGGAGGGAGGTATTCCCTTTTCCCATAAGATTAAAAGGCTTGAAAAAGTTGAGCCGATGAGGACCAACGAAATGTTGCCAGGAGATGTAAGATTGAAGTTTTTGGGAGTTATTAAAGATTGATGTTTTAAGAAGTGTTTTAAGAAAAACATAATTCCGTATCTAAAACGGAAATTTCCTAGAAAGACCGATGCAAAAAATTAAAGCTTGTATATTCGAAGGATCACAGATACGCGATCTGATGAAAGATTCAAATGTCACGACCGTCATGAATGAAACAGAAAAATCTGCATGGTTGTCTTTTAAGTGCGTGACTGAAAACTTCCTAGGAAACTAAAAAGCTGAAAATTACGAAGAACTTGTTGATGAAATGTTAACAAAACACTGGGTTCCAAAATGAGTGTTAAACTTCATAACACAGCCTCATCAATTATTTCCCGAAAAACCTTGGTACTATGAGTGAGGAGCAGGGTGAAAGGTTTCATCAAGATATCAAAAACAAGATATCAGGGCAAGTGGAATGAATCTATGTTGGCGGATTATTGTTGGTGCATAAAAAGGGAGTCTTCTGAGAGTCACCGCAGAGCATCAAAACCGCGAAAGATTTCGAGAGACAATTAACCAATCTTATATCAGCAGAATCAATGTAAGTTTTTTATACTAGTTAGTTAAGGTTTTCACTTGTCTTGACACTTATAAATCATTATCCCATTAATTATTTTTTATTTTAATTTTCAAGTTCGCCAAATTTCTTGGTTTTTTTTTTCTGAGTTTAAGGTGCAAATTACAAAAAAAACTAGACCTGATATAAAAATTCTGAATACAGATTCGGATTCATGATAGTTGAGTTTACTAAAATCAGTTCTTTTTTTCTCATGAAGCAGACTGAAAGGTAAAAATGCATATCTGTGGACAAGAGTAAATAGGATTGGGTGTCAGCTGAGTTCCTGGACAATTCCTACAGGTCTCAGAACTTCAAGATCCATCAGAATGAATTTTTGTACCTTTATAATGTTCAATTCCGAGCCTTTGCTATGACTGTAGTACACTGTCTATTTTCATTAATTTCCCATAATGACCACTTTTTTCTTGTGATCATGAGGTAAGATCCTTGTTTTTGCATTGGCATCCATAAGTGTCAGTGGTATTTGGTCTTGATCTAATTTTCTTAGTTTTTTGATGAACTGACCTGCTCTCTCGTAAGGTGCATGTCTGATCAAAAGTCATTAAAAGCTGATGTAATCCTGAATAAGTTTTGTTTTTTCCGTTAGCAATTTCTTCTAAAAGCTGATTTTTAATCAGATAATATAATTCCTTTTGTTGTGTTAATAGCAGGGCTTGAAAGATAGTTGTTAAGAGCCATTTGTATAGCTGTGAGTTCACTAAGATAATTTGAGTCTATGTTCCTGCTCCATTTCTAATTGGTATTTTTTTTATCACCAGGCAGAATTAAAAATATACCTGCTCCATCTTGATTAAGAGCACTTGACGATCTTGATCAGCTGACGATTCATTTGTGTATGCTGCAGCATAATTGGGTTTAATTTATTGTATCTAATCCTTTTCTTTTGATATCTTGCTGGAAGTCATTTTTTTCAACTGGTTTCTATAAGATTTAGATTAATTTTGATATTTACTGGTGGTTTAGTGGATAGAAATAGTTCTTTATGAAGCATATTCTATGTTAATCTGTTTTTTAATATCTTGATCGTATTGTAGGATTGATGACTATTTAAGACTTGATTTCTTTCTCCATGCTTTAAAAACTCAAACAAATATGGTCATTGTCTTGACTTCTAATTTTATTGGTGAAGTTTATTGTCGAAAGCTTTCTTCTATCTTCAAGTAAAAGGAGTCCACATTCTTGTTGAGCTTTTATATTGTTTGTAGAAGAGACTGTTCCTGTGATGATCTTAGCAGCTCTTTATTGTAGTCTATCCACTTTTTCTTTTGAGTTTCTAGATACAGGAGCCAAATAGGTGAATCATATTCCATTATGAGTCCATTATGAGTTTTGTAGTTATGCAGTTTTAAGTTTCTTAGTTTTGTTATCCAAATTAACCTTTTGATAATTGATGATTTTTTAAAGGCTTTGTTGGAACTATTTTCAATGTGTTTAGAGAATCGTAGTTCTGTTGCCAAGAATGATTCCTAAATATTGAGGAGATTCTACTTTGTCAATTGCTGTGTTACTAATTTTGATTCTTGGGTTAACTTTTTGTCTTTTTTTCCTGTCGTTATGCAAAGATGTTCAATTTAGTTTTATCTGGGTTTATTTGTAGTTTGAATTCTTTGGCCCTTCTTCCTGCGCCTTGTAATGATTTTGTGAGGTTTTTTTCCGGATTCTAAATGATTTCGGCTTTTACCAATATTAACAAGTATCGGCGCGTGTATGTTTCCTATGGATGAATATGTATAAGTAATAGATCTTTTCTCACTCGGGTAGTAAGAAAAGTAGTTTATTTTCCAAGAAATGCTTAAGTTATCTTTAAGAAACTGGATAATGGCCTCAAAAACTATTAGGAAAAGTTCAGCTGAAGAAGATATTTTGAAGAACAGATTTCAAAATTATTGATAAAGAAATTTAATAGACTATGAATTGAAATTAACTATCGACGGAAATTGGAATCTTTCAATTTTCAATCCAAATCTGAAATTTTAGCTTTTTAAGAACAGCCAATAAACAGATATAAGAATTCAGGTGATCCGTATGTTTCGTACACATCTTATAATTCTTTTTTTACTGATCACATTCATTTTTTTTCCTTAACTTAGATCTGATATTCTTGAAACCCATGCAAACAATAATGAAAATGATAGATTTGTGATTGGAAGTTAACTGATAAGTTACACTAGCAAACTGCCTGAACCTAACACATCATTCACAATAGTTCGTAATAATTGCTATTTAATATTTGTCATCGAAGCTAATTTGCAAATAAATCGGTTATTTCAAAATTAAATTTTTATGGTATTGTTCAATTGGACAAAACAACTGCATAATTGCTTTGGAGATTCGTAATTAATTTAGCGGAATTTCCTTAAAGCTCATTAGAAAACATGAAGCTCAAAAACACTTCATTTTCTATTTATACTCATGCATTCTTTAAACTCTTGAACTTATTATAAGCTGTAAAGACTTCGTATAAGAAAGAAACCTCTTGTTATGAACGCTCTTCAAGAAAACTATTTCATCAATTTAAATTGTTTCATCGATTACTCTTCCCTGTATCCATTTGGATGATGTATGAATGGGGTCCAATGAATCTAAACAATCAAAGTGACGACGGAAGTCTGGCAGTTTTTGATAAATTATTTAAGACAAATTAAATTTTTCAAATTTAAACACTTCGCTCAATAAATTGCATTAAATAAAGGTTGCCAATTTAACTTAAATTTAGGTTCTTAGCATTGCTTATATATTGTAAGGAATTAATTCTATAAAAGATTGTTTCTTAAAGTGTGAAATTTTATTCACACCTCTAACATTAACTTAATCATTAATTGAAATCTCAATCAACTGGATCGATCTGAAACACGACTTGTTATTAATCTTTTAAACATCAAAACATTGTCAGAAAGTTTTATAGTCGTATTTCGAGCTTTCCATCTTATTACAGCCCTACTAAACAGTTAAACATTCTAAAATATGATTTAAATGATCTTGCCTTTCTGGTTCTTTTATCAGGGAGGCGGGGTTGGGCTGATGAGTCCGTATCAGGACGAAACAGCTGTTCCCAATTCCTCCCTATAATTGAAACAGAAGGGCAATTTTAATTTATTCATGTTCTGATTTAGTTATTATTCCCCTTTTTTATTCTAAAATATGTAAGAAAAATCTAGTAATATCGGATTGTTAGCAATGAAGTCAAACTCAGCCACGAAAAGAAGGAAAATCAACTTATATAATTGGCCAAGTTCGTCTGTCTGTCCGTATGTCTGTAATTCGATTTAATTAAGCTATTAAGATAGATCCAAGGTTCGCAATGGTACCACTGAATCAAGGGTGCTCAAATTGGATGAAATATTAGTTCATTCTGTCATTCCATGTTGTTTCCATGAAATTTTTACTGAAAATCTAACAAAACATACGTTCAAAACCAAATAATTTTGTTACCACTGCACCGATTTTAATGGAATTTGGCATACTTACTCAGTTTTTTACGCTGATTTTGAAACTCAAAACCATGTTTGGCGTAGAAGCTTCGTTCACAAGTTAGCGCAGTATTTAGATTACACAAAGGTTATGAGTCAAAAATAATAATTATTTTTTAGATAAATTAAACTTTAGATATGGTTGGTATTTCTTTTTGGGTGGAAAATGATCCTTTAGATTAAACTCTCAGAACCTATATTATAGGTGTACAGGTAGGAAGTACAACTAAATAGGTCTGATAAACATTAAAAAAAAATAATTTCAAATCAAATCATCAATCGAATCAAATATATATATAAATATATAAATTGGCTAAGTTCTTCTGTCTGTCTGTAACTCGGTATAATCTGGGGGCACGGCAATGCCCCCGCCAAGACGAGCCGAAGGCAGGAAGGGCACTACGTACCTTTTCTGGAAGTGTTTCGTCGTATTTTCGAACCCTCATAGCTTCGGCCTAGATAATACTAGAGAGCTCAAATTTTCAGGATATGATGCAGTTACCAGACTAATGAAATACGCTAAGTTTCATTTATTTAGCTTTTATACTTTGGATTTTATTAATACCTAAAATACGTCGATTCCGTCACTCACTGACTGACTGACTAACTCATGATCATCAAAACCTCTAGGGTACTTCCTGAAGTCCTAGAAAGCTGAAATTTGGTATGCAGGTTAGGATTAGCACACAAACAACAAAAAAATTAAGAAATCCGTAACTTTCACATTCCAACCCCTCATAAAGGGGGGGTTCTGGTTATGTATTATCGAACCCTCATAGCTTCAGCTGGATAATACTAGAGAGCTCAAATTTTCAGGATAAGATTAAGTTACCATACTAATGAAATACGCTAAGTTTCATTTATCTAGCTTTTATACTTTGGATTTTATTAAGATCTGAAATAAGTCATACCCTCAATGCTTCGGCCTAAATAATACTGTGTAATAATGTGATTTCTTCCAAAGTGCAAACAGATTGTATATACAAGTTGACCAATAGAAAAACAGAAAAGTAGGGTATTGAAAAAAAATCCATTTTCTAAATAATCTTAAAACTAAATTTAGTTGTAATAGATAATCCCACCCAAAACATTTCATGTAAAATAAGTTGCCAAGATTCACATGCTCATAACGCTTTCACTGTTAAAAAGTTATCAGATCTCATCTTACAAAAAGAAATGAAATCCCACCCAAAACATTTCATGTAAAATAAGGGGTTGCCAAGACTCGCATGCTCATAACGCTTTCACTGTTAAAAAGTTATCAGATCTCATCCTACAAAAAGAAATGAAATCCCACCCAAAACACTTCGTGTAAAATAAGTTGCCAAGACTCACATGTCATAATGCTTTCACTGTTAAAAAGATATGAGATCTCATGTAGAGCCAAGCCCCTAACTCAACGAGGCCTAACTCTACAAGCCCCAACTCTAAAAACCCTATATCTTGGTCAAAAAGTATGCCTTGGCCGTTTCGTGGCTGTCACACAGACAATCCCATGGAGTTATGTAAAGGATATGGAGTATGCCAAAGCACACTTTTTGACCAAGATAGTAGGGTTTTTAGAGTTAGGCCCCCTTGTAGAGTGAGGGGCTTGGCTCTAGATGAGATCTGATAACTTTTTAACAGTGAAAGCGTTATGAGCATCTTGGCAACGTATTTTACATGAAATGTTTTCGGTGAGATGAAATAGTTCCATGAAACGGCCAAGCCATACTTTTTGACCAAGATATAGGGTTTTTAGAGTTGGGGCTTGTAGAGTTAGGCCTCGTTGAGTTAGGGGCTTGGCTCTACATGAGATCTCATATCTTTTTAACAGTGAAAGCATTATGACATGTGAGTCTTGGCAACTTATTTTACACGAAGTGTTTTGGGTGGGATCTATATTACAAAAATCTTTTATTTCTCTGTCTGAATGTGTGTCTGTCTGTCCGGCGCAATTTTCTGTGGGAATGGAAAATAGAAATAATTTTTACAATGAAATTTCCGCTACGGGAATTGAACCTGCAATCTTCTGATGCGAAGTCGGATGTGTTATCCATTAGGCGATAGGGACTACAACTCTTTTCATATTGTTTTTTTACTTATATATCCGCAATTGTTGTGTTGTTGTTGTGCCCAATGTTAGTGCAACAATGGAAAACGGTTTTTCATTTTTTATTGTCACGAGGAAGTCGACAAATTCAAAATGAGCATTATTGAACTTCAAAATAATGCGTTAACTGCTTTTTTTGGAGTCGAGTTTTGTTAGATTATCTTAAATTTTATTTTCTTCTTATTATTACTTTTAATAATTCAATTGTACCTTATTAATATATTTTTGTAAAAACAACTAAACTTATTGATTCACGTGTTTTTGAAATTTGTTTAAGCTTCCAACTATTTTGTTTTGTTGTACTTATTCCAATTTTATTATGCTTAAAAAAGAGATGGCTTGAAAAGAGTCTTCAAAACTTAAAAATGTTGCTTTAACCCCTTTCATTGGAATCGATTATTCTTGGATTATCTCATATAAACCATCGTTTTATCATCGATAATCAATTAGTATCGAAATGGACAACGAGAGAAAGGATGAGATCTTTTCAAAGAACTGTTAATAATGTCGTAATCTCGGCCATTCTTGACTTCAGGTAAAATTTGTCTGAATTCTCCGCCAAAGAGGAAAATTTGTCTATATTCACAAGTCTTCAGAATTTGATTATCTTCACTCGAAAGAATAGTCACAATCAATTCGTCGCCAGGAGTATCGTATATAACCTATGATCTTCATTTAAGATCTATATCAACCAACGTCCATCTAAATAAATCTCTTCTTCAAATATTTATAACGAACAATCTGTACACGGGAGATGGCCTAGTTAACCTATTAAGATAGATCCAACGGTTCTTAATGATACCATTGAATCAAAAGTACTCAAATTGGATGAAAATATTAGTTCATTGTCTGTCATTCCATGTTGTTTCCATGAAAAGTTATTCTAGGGAACTGACCTCGAAACTTAAATTCTAACAAAACATACGTCCAAAACCAAATAATTTTGTTACCACTGCATCCATTATAATGAAATTTGGCATACTTACTCAGTTGTTTACGCTGATTTCGAAACTAAAAACCATTTTTGCTGTAGAAGCTTCGTTCACAAGTTAGCACAGTATTTAGATTATATTTACTTCATATTTGATAGTTGATAATAAAATGATTTTTCAGATTTTTTTATGCCTGTCAGCCGACAGGCTTTGCTGCTAGTTTTTAATAATGTGTGATTCTAATTAATAGTAGAGGCTTTAGAAGGAAAGATCTACTAGAAAAGTATGGAAACTTTACATATAAAATCCGAGTAGAGTCGAATTTTGGATATGAAGTTCCTCAAAGTATTTGAAACCTAGTTTCCTGAGTTTTCTTGTTCTTAAAATAATATAAACGAAAAGACTTATTTTATTTATAATAATCATGAATATAAACAGCATACAATTTTCTTTCAGTTTTTTGAAAACAAAAAAATAATAAATCCTCATTACTTAATTGAATATTATGTTATCCAATTAATTTCATGATATTACAGCTTGTGCAGACTTTAAGAGGGTTATTAAAAGGTTTAATATCTTTTTTAAATTGTTTCATATGTTCATATGTGATATTTGTTCTTTCTGGCTAATTTCTCACACGAAGAAAATTGAAAAAATAGAAGTCAGATCGTTCTTTGTCCGTAAATATGCAATCAAAGTTTCAAGAAAATTCATGCAGTGGTTGAGAAGTTATTAGAGCGCCTAAACGAGTCTCAAATTCTTAGGAAAAATACTGAAGAAAAGAAAGAAAAATAAAAGCAGTTTTGGTCTCTTGGAAAAGATCGATTGTTAAATCCGCGTTTCTATCGTAAACCATTGGTGGGTGGAGGTCAGTAGGTATATGTTATCAAGTCAGCGATAAAGCTAGACCCGTTCGTCTAAGCCCAAAATCAACAATCACGAAGTAGGTGGAAGAGATTATTCCGCGAGCCGATTCGCTTTCCACTGCCAGGTGAACCTATTATCAGTCCGCGTGTCTGTGGCTAATGCTTACAAATGACCTATTTCTGGTCTCCGAACGGAGGCATCGCGTTCTGTCTTCTTAGATGAAAATAGGAAGGATAAAGCTTCATTCTTATTTCTCTTGGAATGGAATAGACTGAATTCTCCTGCTTCACGGTTGTTCTTAGTTAGTCTTTGTCTTCTGTACTTTTCTTCCTACAACTGGAAAAACCTGTACTTATTCTTTATCCTATTAACTGGGCAAAGAATATCATTTATTTTTCGATGCTTTTATAAAAAAAAGGAAATTAAAGGTACAATGATTTCTTTTTTACGTCATCATCATCATCATCATTTTCAATTTTCAAGATGTTATCCTCTCCTTTTACAGTAGAAAATTAATTACATCCATCAATCTATCTCTCAATTTTAGAATCAAATACAAAAATATTGTTTACCTTTATTCCCTTGCAATACTTCATTCCCAAATTCAAATGATTTTTAAAATGAATGTATTTAATACTTGAATTTATCTGTCATCACAAAAATATCTTAAAGTTAAAAACATCAATAAAAACCAAATCGAAAAAAAAGCCGTAGTATTTACAAAAATTTAAAGGGAAAATATAGAGAAACGCAATGAGTGGCTACTATTAAATACTGGGCCTACAGTAAACTACCCATCGCTTAGTGGGAAGCTGTAGATTGCAGCGCTGGGTTTGAAGATTGGCAAGGAAGAGGAAATCAAAATTGTGCTGAAATTTAATGTTGGGCTAGAATTAAGACATTTTAAAGAAATCATCCAGCTGTTTTACCGAGGGTCGTTTTGAGGACAGAAAAGTTTGACAAAACCCAATTAAAATCAAACAATTTACATGAACCAAAATAACTCCGAAATAAGAATCCTCAAAGAGGAAAACCGACTTCATTCAAAAACCTGAAAGAAATAAAAACATTAAAACTAATTCTAGATAAAAACAAATCATGTGAGGTTCCGCAAATGTCAATCAAATTATATTTAAAAATTTTAGTTGTTCAAAAACTTTTTTTCTTATAGCGAGTATAATGTCAATCATTTAATCATATTGTCATGGAAACATATCGTTTGCGATCTACTCTTGTCATTTCTTGTTATACTTCTTTCCGTACTTCTTTGTGTACATTAAAATCTCTTAAGTGTCCTCTCCTTACATAAAGATGTAATATATTTTAGCTAAATACTTTTCCTTTTTAATACAATACATCCTCTAGTTATGGATGATATTTTTCATTATGTTTTTCCTTATATTCTCCATTTTCTTTTTATTTTGTTGTAGCTGATCGAAATAATGTGATAAAAGAAGATGAGAATACTTTTCTGTTTGATTATCAGGGCACTGATTCTTACTATATTGCATCATTTCCACTAAGCAAATTACACTTAATTAAATTTCTGCGATTAAATTCGGATAATATTGCTATCATATATCCAATCTATTTTATTATCCAACACACATGCTGACGTCCTCTCCAAATACTTTCTCTGTTTCTTCATTATTTTCCTTTTTTTTCATGCAATTCTTGTTATTCCGTTTTGCTGCTCTGTTTGTCGATTTGTCTGTTTGTTCATCACGCTAAAAAATCTGGACAGATTTTCATAAATAAGGTATGTAGCTTATTGATAGTCCAGCGTAAAACAACTTCATTTACTTTAGTCTCTATCCTTCCAATTCCTCAAAATTACTCCAAGCTTTCTCGCTAAAACGGCTGAACTGATTAAAGTCATTAAAACTTGCTACTGTACTAATTCAGATAGAAATTGAAGTATGACCAACTTTATTTTTGTCTCCACTTCCCTTTCTAAAGGAGATAAATTGCAACAATGTAATTGATTGCTGAACTTCTTAGTCTAAACTAAGAATAGTCTAAACTTTTTTCAAACCAAAATTGTTACTTTCTTGTATTGTAATTCATAATATCTTTGTAACGATAAACTTTTATCTGGAAAGCTTTTTTCTGTATCTGTATTTTATAGAAATGTTTCCATATATCGGTCATTCTAGCAAATTCAATTTGGCCATTAATTCCATTTAATTAAATTTACTAAAACAATATAAATTATGTTTGGATAAAGAAAACGTTACATCAAAGAATAAAGAATTAGTGGTAAAGAGAAACCTTATATCATTCAATATTAATACATTTGCTATACATCAATATTTATGTGACCTCTTAAATTCTTGTAACTGATTTTTTTTTAATTTTTACACTTAAATTTTAAGTTTCGACTATGGAAACAAAATATGTAAATTATATTGTTGTGATGATTATTGCTATTTGAAGCTGTTATTTAATTTGTTAGCTTAATATTATCTTTAAACAATCATTGTTTTCCGTAGCTTGTTGCCAGATAAACTGTTGGGCTTTGTTGAAATCAATGTTTGTGCAACATGAATTTTTAATAGTCGAAATGTAAAATATTTGTTTAAACATGAGTTAGAAGGATTTACTAGAGATCGGATGAAGCGATGATATGCGTAGCACCTATGATGGTATCTTTCTATTAATACTTGTTCTTTGTTGTAACTCATTCTTTATTTTAAAAACCTTTTGTGCTTTAATGTTAAGGTAGAAGATAAAGAAGTAACAAATCATTTCGAAAATTAGCCTTTGTAGAATTTTGTGTGTGTAGTAAATGTGGTTCAATACGATATTCAAGATTATATGCATTAGTTGATAATATTTAATAAAAAACTAAAATAATTTTGTTTATGTTAATTCAAATGATTCTCGAAGTTCCTCGCTTAAACGATTAGACAGATTTCTTTAAAATTTGCTACAATCTTTATTTACGGTCCAAAGTAAAATTTTAACTTCTACGAATACTTTTGTCTTAATCCATCGAAGACATTCCTTCGAAATGGACTTCCACTCCCTTTCCAATGCAGGCTTAATTGATAGTATTATCACTTAGTAAGGATTTAGTATATTTACACATCTGAATAGTGTTGAAAAGAAAAGTCTTTTCATAATGTTGAAAAGAAATGTGGAAGAGATCAAAATGCTAAAATAAGGCATTCCACACTGGAGACTCATAGAAAAAATTTAGGCAAAAAACTACATCATCAATATATTTGCATTGTTGTAAGTAAAGAGAAAGGATTAAAAAAAATTATAACTTGGGGGAAAAAAAGGGGTTTTATTTATGTTTCAAAGCACTTCTAACTCTATACATGTAATTAAATCAAAAAATATAAAAAATCTCTCTGTAATTAATGAAATACTTTATTCCTAAGACAGTTTTTCTCATTCTGATTCTGTCACATGAAGATTTTCGACCAACTCTATTAAACTATTCCCTCTAAGCTCTTATAAGCAATTGTTCTATATCCAGCACTGCATGACTCACAAAAGTAACAACAAAATATAGTTTCCTGGAATTCATTTTTTTCCTCTCTGAGTTGAAACAAATACTGCTTTATGGAGATCTGAATGGAAACAAAGTCCAATATTTAAGCACAGACTCAACATCACATCACAATTATCCTATAGAGAATTTTTAATAATAATAATTTTGAATTCTCTCCTCGGTAAAGTGAATCTAAACATATCTGTATGTGCGTGAATGTGTTTCCCAACCCTTAATTACTTTCAACCACTGGATGGATCTTTTTGAAACTTGGTTTGCATCTTTAAGAACAAGGGACGAACTAATGTTAATATTTAAGATCTTTTATAAGGAGGTCGTTATCGAGAAAGTAGAAGAAGAAGGCGATAAAAATGTCCAAATGAAAACAAATATTAATCCTTTTCAGATAATCCGTTAATGTTCGCGTGGTTTGATATATTGTTTAAAATCGATTAATTTTAATCATAAGTAAATAATAATGATTTTTTTTTTCTCAAAAAATGGAAGCTTATTTGCTTCTATTCAACAGAAAATGTGATTTTTGAAGAGTTAGAATAATATTAATGCTAAGGATAAAATTTAAATCATTGATTTTCAAGTTTGATTTGGTTATTCTGTTAGATTATTCTGTTAGATTCTGTTATAGATATTGTATAGAAAAATAAACAACAATATTACGTCTTTTTCTTTAGCTGTAACCATGCGAAATGATAAAAACAGATAAACTTTCTCAAATTTGTTAATTATTATTTTGGGTTTTTTTAAACAAGCGATTAGAAATAGCCCAACATTATTCTTTTCGGTAAACTTAGACATTTGATCCTTTTGGTTTCTCTCTTTGGAGACTATAAAGAGACTTTAAATTTTATGTAACATTTACCTGATGAATGATAGTAATTGAGAATCTCGTTTTAAGGATATCGATTTATGTGCATTTTGGATACACGTTAATAAATTCAGCTTGTTAGCTCACGTTTTCATAACTTTATACTTTATGTAAATGCTAAAATACTAGCATATTTTTATATTATTTAAATGTGATTTTATGATAAGCCAAAGAGTAGCTTTAAATCCGAAGCCATGTTTACATATTTTTTTTATTTCTTATTAAAGATTTTTTTATAATTTCAGGTCTAAAAGGATATCAGCAGTAAACAGAATTACAATATTCAATCAATTTGATAATTATATTAGTACAAAAAGAGATGCGTTGATTTAGTAAACCATGGCGCTATCATTAGATGCTGTAAAGGAATTGGGGCGTTTTGAGTCGCGTCTTCTCTTCAATAGTTGATCGTAGGATAGAGAGCAAAGTATTTGAGTGAACTAATGGGATGGGAGGTGGAGGTAAGGCTCCCAGTGTTTCTTGATGATGAGGACGTAGTTGAGACAACGTTCGTCCGCCTAACAGTACATAAAGGAATTTTTCACTCATTTCGTTTTAATTTCACTAACAATTATTTTGGTGAAGATTAAGGCTTAGTTTGAAAACAAAACCAATTTCTGAGTTATTTGATTCACCTAAAATGCATCAGAGAGTTTTGCTTTCTTACACATCTCAAAATTCAATATAAGACTCATTAGCTTGATTTTAAAACATCTTCTTTATTATTTTGACAATATTTCTCAGAATTTGATTGTTCTGCTTTCTCAAGTCATTCTCTTTTTGAATATTTACATCAAATAATAAACATAATAACAATAACTTGAGAATGCAGAATGATCAAATTCTGAGAAATATTGTTAAAATAATAAAGATGTTTTAAAATGAAGCTAGAGTCTTATATTGAATATGAAGAAATAAAGAAGTTTATGTATAATTAACATCTCAAAATTGCTTAGAAATCTTAAGAATAGAAATTTTCTTATCAAATTTAATTATTCAGTATGTTTTGTTCATTAAAGAATCAAAATATTTTAAACTTTCTGAAGCTAAATAATTTGCCGACTTAAACGTGAAAACAGTAGACATTTAATTTAACGCCAGGGCCTGAAAAGTGGATTCCATTGTAATTTTTTTTAATGAATTAAGCGTCGCCATAATATGTTCCCTCCATTAACCAGAATAGAGACACTAAGGGAAAAAAAAGCGTTTCTTAATGTGATCCTGGAACGTTTATCACCATGAATATCACATTTATTCATTGCTCCAACAGTCTTTCATTTCATAGTTAAGACTCCAGGGAAATTGGGGTGCCTGGGGTAAGAGAAAGACTAAGTCTGGCGTATCAGTAGAGCTGCAGAAGGGGTTAAATCCTGCCTCATTGCTGATTATCAGATCAGTGCTCGGCAAGGCGAATTTTATCGGCGAGGCATAAGGCGCACATTAGGGAGCGATCACGCCTCACGTAACTTCTATTTGCACTGATGGAGGCATACGTCACCGTGACTCTCTCTTAATCTCCATTCCACGTCTACTTCTTAATTATGGATTTCACAGAGCAGAGATGCAAAGCTATCGGAGAATAATTACTACTACGAGAAATGGTGAAGTAACAAAGAAAAGCTACTTTCCCAAAAAGAAAAGAAGAAACGCAATAAGAAGAATTGACGTTTGTGGCCAATTCCAGGTATATCAGCAGCAAACCAGAAGCCACCAGAGGGAAAAGAATTGCATAGGTAGACCAATCAGCTTTTTACTTTACAATTAATCCGCTTTGCTGGTAGATTATTATTGAAGGGCCTACTACTGTCACTTCAGGCAAAAAAAAGATTTCATTTCTTATCCGGCGTCGACTTAAATATCGATAAGAAAGAAATCTTCTTAATAGAACAATCGTGATTGCTCGACTCTCAATAAAGAAAAAAAAACCCGTGACACTCGGTTTTGGCTCGCATTGTGAATAACAACGAACACAGAAGAGAGAAAGATAAGAAGCAAAGAAGTCTACGCAAAGGCCATTCCAAAATCCCATCTTTTGCGTAAAAGAGAGAGAGATCAATTTGCGACCAAAGAGTTTTCAAAGACCTCCTCAAAGTCGGTACTAATTACATTGTGGCGTCAAAAGGGAACTGCAGAAGCAAAAACTACGGTCCCCTATTTTCAGGAAATAATGAAAGTGTTCTACGAGGTGACTCTTTTAAAGAAGAAGGCGATTTCAACAGAGAACAAGCTTTAATTAAAACTTGAATGATGAGAGACGTGCAACGATTTTTTTTCTTGCTTGTATGTAAAAATATAAAGCAGAATTGATAGGAAAAAAAGAAACACAACTCTAAAGCGAGGTGTATAAGAGTTTGTTTACAGGAAGAGAACAATGAAGAGGTGGGTCCTGGTTTTATAATTCTCAATTGAATTTACATGTTTATCCGAACGAAGGCAAAACACTAAATAAAACAAAAGATTATAAAAGGCCAAGTCTTATATTTCACGAATGACTTTGAAAGCGCAATCAACAACCAAAGGCACATCTCTTTTGTGAAACTTGTAATGGATTTGAAGACAACAACAAGTATTCCCGGTTTTTTTTTACTTTCAGTAATTTCTTACTTAAAAATATATATTTTATAAAAATCTGTTATGTTTCTTGGAGAATCATTTAGAAGAATGTAGACGTTACGTAGTGAAGTTACATTTTCGTTAAGATTTTTTTTCCCCGAGGATCAATATGAACTTATAAAAGTGAGATTTATGTAAAACATATTTTTTTCTAAAATTTTAAAGACCAATGTTAGCAAAGAAGAAGCATTTCCATCTTAGTGCCATTAGTGATATTAAATGAGATCTTCCATCTACTTATTATAAAATAAAATTAAACTTGTATGAATTTTATCATGACAGTTACAGAAGAGCTAAATTGAAACATAGAACTTATAGGAAATAATTTTTTGAGAATATTAAAAAAAAAATTAGTTATAGCATAGACGATGAGCATGGCATAGAGCTTAGAAATTTTGAAATATTCGTTTCTTCTTTCAAATAATTTTTCAATAAATCAAAGCAACACTTCTATGTAGCTATGAGACCTCCAAACAGAAAATTTACTTGTGAAATAGCATAAAATATATTAAAAAGATTTCATTCACTTTCTAAGATATGCGGATCTTCAAAATCTATTGCCATTCAGCAATAGACTTAATATATGTTAATCTACGATAACAAATATCAACAAGATGTCCACTAGCTATCCATTATTAGTGCCTGATGGGCACTTCAGCGCTGAGGAATTAATTTCGAGGACTGGGGGTGAGGGAATGGAGACGACCAAAATAATTAGGCCTATTTTTCACTATGCCGAAATAATCAACGCATCACATTTTATGCAAAATCCATTCAGCCGTTTCAGTGTGATGTCCGTACAACATTCAACCAATAAATCAAATTTTAGCTCAAGATCTGAGCTATTTTCAGTAATACAAATGCATGCTACTAAAATAAATCACAAGAGAGCATAGCTATTTGAGGCGATTTGACCTTTAAACTTTAACTTGTTCGAGGCATTTCCAAACAACATTTTCAGTCAGATAAGAATATCGATGAAAGAGGTCAAGAAGATTAAGCCTAACAGGAAAGATGGTGTTCAGCTGAAGGCCAGTTTCTAAAGGAATGGAGAAGTAAAAAGATGGGATGCGATGCCAAATATCTCAGGTCATTATACAATTTACAACGATTTATTTTTAAAATACTTTCTGTAAGTAAATATCCACATTAATTATTAACATGCTTTTAAATAAAGTTCATCTTAAATAGAATTTCATTCTCTTCTAACTACTGATAATTTTTGATCATTTTTGACTGTTATATAATATGAATTGCTGCTTTTTTTTAGTTATTCTACATTAGTTTTGAAGCATTGGCCGATTAATATAGTACATTTAAATAAATATCTTTTAATAATAATAGTAGTAAGTATTAACATATTGTTTTCCGTTGTTCAAATAGTGAAGATAACTTAAAATAAATTATCTTCACTATTTGATTTCATTAGATAATTGCCAATTAAAATTTAAAAAAATAATAAGATAATTAGTAGATTTTTTTAATACTTTTAATGATTTTTGGTGGGTTATCAAATTTATTATTGAAGGAAAAAACTAATTAAGGATGAATTATAAAAAATACTGAAGCCTAAAAAATACACACAATATTAATTTGGAGTCTTTGGAAACTACAATGGTCGAACAATAGACTATTTATGGGTTTTTTTTATTTTCAGATCTCACTTCATATTCACATCCATCTACTCAGTTAAGACAGGACAGATGTTTTACTATATAGGATGACATTTTTTTAATTTCGGGATACTCTTTCGAGTGTTTTATCACAAAGTCACCCCTTAACTATAATAGACTACTATTCGCACGAGCAAGCTTAATAGTTTGTCACCTTGATTTAAGTATTCGTTTACTTGTCTTTAAACTAACATGTTAATATTTGACATTCGGTTTTCAATCAAATTTGTCAACTCTTGGGTATCTCCTCAAACGAAGAAAATTAAAAAAAATGAATTCAAAAAGATTCAAAAAGCCTATGGAGTGAATATTTTGAGCAGAAGTAAGATATTTGAATGGCATCAGCGGTTTTCCGAAGGACGGGAATCACTGCAGGACGACAGATAGGCTATTATCAGGACAACAGTTGAGTCCTTAAGAGCATTCTGGAAAATTCGCAGACCTCTATACAACTACCAAAGGACATGAAATCTCGTTTCGCGATCATCAAACAAAATCTGGAGATGCGATATATTTTGATTCTAATCGTCTCATGTACGCCTGTTTAAAAATTGGAGGGAGATCTAATTACCCAGACGGGCAACGAAAAAATTCAACTGATCCAAATTGTTGATAAAACTTGCTGCTTCCTGAAGCTGCTCAGAGAAAACAATAATCCAAGGTGTGAACCGATCAACAAATGTGCGCTGTGATCGAAGCAAAGGCGATCCTTTATTTTCTTTGAATGTTGATCCATCATGAATATTTACCAGAGGAACAATCTATCAACACCGTTGGGTATGTGTCCTTTCTGAGACGTTAGAGTGAGAGCATCCGAAAAAGACCATCTCTGCCAAAATCTTATCTAACATGATATCTTGCCCAAATGAGAGCCACTGTTTTACTCTATTCTGGATACTCTCCAGATTTCTAGCTAAAGTAAGCAGATCTAACAGTCGTGCTGAGATTATTGAAGCAACAGACACAGTACTCTCACATATATCAGAAAATATCTTCCAGGAAAGTATTGGAAACTGCTGGATGAAGTGTTTAACTACAGAGGGGAATAACTTTGAAGGACAATAACAACACTTCTTCTAATAGGTTTTGTTTTACGATAATTACCAAGAAATTAAGAAAAAATAGTCTCTTATAAACGTTTGATAACTGAAGCTTCTGTAAAATTACTAAAATTTAAACAAAACTTAAACTTAAACAAAATTTCAAACGAAACTAATTCGATTAAAGAAAATGGATTCAAAAAGATTCAAAAAGCCTACGGAATGAATATTTTGAGCAGAAGTAAGATACATATTTGAATGGCATCAGCAGTTTTCCGAGGTAAAAAGATTTTCAATATCGTCCCAGTAAAAAAAACTCAACTTAAACAACCCTTTATTTTATTTATTCTTTTAAAGTTAAAGAATATAAGAAATGGATATTTTAGCCATGACTTTAAATGTTAAGTCAATAAATGTTGTGATTTACTGTTTTCAGCATTTTGAATAAAAATGTTATAAATCTGTAATCAGACTCTGTTTTCACTTATTACTTGAAGGGTCCAGAGTTAAAGTGGACCAAATCGGTTTTTTCACATTTTAAGTAAAATAGCTCAATAGAGAGGTGATGAGATGCATTTGTTTTAAATGTTATATATTTATGAACAAGTGCCTCACTGTGTGAAAGTCCTTAAAATAATAACAGCAGCATTCTCAAAGACCTTTATAAGCATTCTTAACTTTAAACGTCTTTTTCTTGAATTGAAGTTTAGGGACTTGGTTCACTTGGTTTAACTTCGAACCTCCAATTATTATTACTTGATTACCTCAATCAATCAAGTGTCAAACATTCAAAAACTAAAAGTATTCGAAACTTAAATTGTTTCAACAGATAACAGAGCGAAACCTTTTCAGATATCACAAGTTTTGTTATAACTTCGATTAAAATCATTCAAATTGTTACTTTTGTTCTATCATGCAATTGTATGATTGATTTATTGACTTCTGTAGCGTTACTTCACATTACTTAAACTATGTTTTTATAAGTTATACATAATTTTCAATTTCTGTAATCTACTGACTTAGTTTTACAACACTGACTTAGTTTTATCACACAAAGCTTGGAAAACTTAAAAGCCAAATTTCTCTGAAATTTACTTTCTTAAAATTTTGCTTTATTTTCATTGTTTTATTTTAACGTCCAACCTGTGAAAATAAAAATGAAAATCCTACCTTTCTTTTAAAATTATCCAATAATATCTGCTGAATAGAAACATTACAAATTTTCTATTTTCTGGAAAAATAATTAGGAATAAAAATAGCTAAAATATCACACCCATTTACAAGAAAGGGAAAATTGATAGAACAGAATATTACAGACAGACAATAGAATTCTTCATATCCAAAGCAATTCATATTTATGTTACACAAAAAAATATCAGTGTATGGGAAAAAAAAATAAACTTATCAAATAAGCTTCGGTTACTATCAAGTAATTATTGATTTAAAAATCAAAACATGAATGGTAACTTAAATAAAAGTCTAAAAATCTGGTTTAATAATAATATAATAATTAATCTGGTAAGCCTTTACGAAAGCTTTTGAAGTTGTTAATCACAATATTTTATCAAAGTTACATAATATCCGAGTCAACTGTCAAAACACTAACTTGATAGAAAATTTTGATGCAAATTTACTTGTTTTTATTTTAACTAATTTTCTACAAATCAAGTAGAAACTTTATGCCAAATACGAGCAAAGCACTTAAGCAGTGCCAAGTTAAGCATATCACAAGGCTCCATCCGTTTTTTTTTTGTTTTTTTTTGGGTGGGAGAGAGGTTGACTTTGATTTGTTTCAGATTTTGGTGATGATCGTTTAATGATGATCGTTCCAGATTTCTTTAGGTCTTCATTCTTTTCCTTATTGAGGATTCCAGTCTAGTTCTTACTTACAAGGAGTCCACACGCCTTGTACTTTTCAAATCCGAATGCCCTTTTGTGAGATGAAAGTACACATGAAGTACTTCAAAAATATATAAATATATGTTGGGGCCAACGGCCCAAAGATTTCGAGATATTCGGCGGTATTGCCATCGATTTTCAAGTATTGGCTTATAAGTTCACTGCTGTCACAAACAAGGAAGTGTCGTGGTAGCGCAGTGGTATGTTATCGGCCTATCAATCGGAGGTACTTGGGTTCAAGCTCTGTGGGGTAAGAAATTATTATTATTATTATTTTTTGAAATTTCACTTCTTTCTTTTTTTTTTGTTTCTTTTTTCTGTTTTTTTTTATTAGATTTTTTTTATATTTTTTCTTTTTTTTTTAGGCCTTCTTTCTTTATGATAAGTTGTTTTTTTTCCGTTTTTTATTATGAATAATAGACAGAAAACTAATTTACGATTAGAAGTAAATAAACAATATTCTCGTTAACTTTGGTTTTTAATTAATTAGTTAATTAATTAAACTTTTTTTTCTTATCATGTTGTGGTGAAACTCTTTTACTGTTAGTATTTAAAATTATTTCAGTTGTGCTTTTATTTTAGGAAAAATTAAGTTTTTATGCAAGAGTTTTAAATGTAAAACTTCACTAACTGAATTTTTTTTCTTTATTGTAAAAAACAAAACAAAATAAAATTAGTATTCTCATTAATTTTGGTTTATAATTAGAAGTACTTTAATTCAGAAAAATAAAGTAAAACATATACTGTACATAATTACTTTTTTTTTTTTTTAATAACTAAACTTTTTTTTTAATAAGCTAATACTAATTAATTAAAAATCAAAGTTAACAAGAATATTATTTATTTACTTATAATCGTAAATTGGTTTTCTGTCTAATATTCATAATATAAACGGAAAATAACAAATTATCATAAAGAAAAAAGGCAAAAAAAAAAAATAAGAAAAAAATAAAAAAAAAAAGACAGAAAAAAGAAACAAACAAACAAACAAAAAAAAAAAGAAAAAAAAGAAAGAAGTGAAATTTAAAAAATAAAAAAAAAATTCATACCTTACCAGGGGGGTTTGAACTCGGGTACCTCCGATTGACAGGCCGATCACATATCACTGCGCTACCACGACACTTCCTTGCTTGTGACGACAGTGAGTTTATAAGCCAATACTTGAAAATCGATGGCAATAACGCCGAATATCTCGAAATCTATGGGCCATTGGCCCCAACGTATATATATATATATATATATATATATATATTTGAAGTACTTTCATGTGTACTTTCATCTCACAAAAGGTCATTCGGATTTGAAAAGTACAGGGCGTGTCGACTCCTTGTTAGTTATAATTTTATCTTCTTTTCTTATCTTTCTTTTCTTTTCCCAGACATTTCAATTTTCTTTCGTTAACTTGTTGTGTAATTGCTGTTTCGTTTGTTTTCTTATCACAGTTCTTTGTTACTTATTCTTTTTTCGCTATCATTCTTCTTCCAATCAAAATTCTTCTTAAACAATTATTTTGGAAGATTTGGATTTTACGACTTGTTTTATTTAGCATCTGTGTTTCACATCCGTAAAAAAGCTAGATTTTACATAGGTGTTAAATATTCTAATCTTTGTGTTCAAGGGGAACTATTTAGTTTTCCATATTAATTACGTGCATTTAACATTTTCCTTCTTTTAATATCTTCTTCAGTTCCTTGTTTTGGAGTTTAGATTCGAAGTGTAAATAAATTCTTTAAACATTCTTCAAACATTTCATTGTTTATACTATAATTGTTGATCTTTTTTCGTATTTAGAATTGTTGTAATTCTATTTACAGGTTTCTTATTTATCTGCTTAATCATTATTTTATCTTTTTTTAAATTTTTTTTTATAGTTAGTTAATAGTGCAACTGTTGTACTTGTCGTAAGTAATTGTTGTTGTATATGAGTGTAATTCTTATACTGTAATTGTAGTAATTAAATATTCACAGCTGCAACATCAAAGACGCTTGAGTATCTAGTACGACTAATAATAAATTTTCAAAATGAATAAAAAAAAAACCGCATTAATTTATGTTTTCATTACAATTACAGCAAACCAAGTGTTTACGAATGGAGATCACACTGAAGAATCTCATGAAACTGAGTTTCCGCGAAAGGAGCTCAAAAATAAGGAAACTATTTATGAAACATCCTCATTTACAATTAAATTTTCTGACGTTCTTCATGATTTAGCTAAGTAAATCGTTTTTTTTCTAATTACTTGTGAAGAATTGAAAAAGAAAAGCTATTCATTATTAAGATTAATTATTTTTATAGGTTTTCTCAAAATTGAACTTAAATTGGTGCTCAAAAAGAACCTCCAATAAAGAAGAAAGGAGGGCATAGACGTGAGAGGGAATGGAGGTTTTCATCTTTCCTTTTCATTAAGAGGGGGAGGTTAATCCAAAAAGCCCTCACCCTCACTCTATTCAATCCCGTCTTCTTTTCTGTCTTGATTACGAGAGTGTTCCGATCAAAAAAGAACCAGACAATTCCATTTACCTTAATACACAACTTTGACGAAGTGAATCAATTGAAAAAGATCTATCTCTTTCTTTGGATAAAAGATGGAGAATCTATTATCAAGAAACTGGAAAATCCGGTTAATCGGTTAATGAAACCCACTGCTCTATTTTCAGTTCCAAACAGTATTGGATTCATTGGATTCATTCAGTCCCTCTCAGCTGAAATTGCTACTGTCTCTACATTTATAGGTAACCCACTTTGGGAGACTAGCGTCGGAATGACTGTTTGCTAACTGGGAATACGAGAGACGTAAAGAACGTCAGATATTGTTTCTTTTATGATCACTGCAGTGGCTGTCCATAATTTTATGTTTTTTTCATCATTTGCATATTTGTATTTATCTTATTTAAACATCAACTTCTTTAAGGAATAGTTTCTTTCATAGAGTTTTTTGTAGTCTTCTATTTTCTCATTTCTAAAATAAATTCAAATTTAAAAAGAAACATTCTATTTGACTTCCAATAGAAGTCATCTGTTTATTGTGTTCAAAATCATACTTTTAATTGATGGAGAATGAAATGTTGATTCTACTACAGGAATGTCAACTTTGTTTAATGTAAGAGTTGATTTGAATTTCAAATGTCTGAGAGTCACAAGCGCAAGCAACAATTACACAAAATTTTTGTTACATTATACATTTTGTGCAGTAAACTTTACATGCACTAAACTTTTACATAAATACTAAGAAATACATGCACATAATAATATTTATTCATAAAAATTGTTTTAAAACTCTTAATGTTTATCACTTTCAATTATCATAAAGTACACATACACACAATATATACGCACACCAAGCATTTTCAAAGTTGACTTATAATGTTTTAACTATATTAAACGGCAATAAACTACGGAAGCACCTAAGAAAAATTACTGAACAACTTTTCAGATCAAAAGTTTCTTATCCAGCATTAAATTAGGATTTAATTTCTAAAATTTATTTTCTAACTATGAACATTCTGGCATAATTTAACATCAGCATGGATATACCTGGTAAATAACTACAAAGCTTATTTTTTTAAATTTTATTTTATTAGTATTATTAACACATTTTTATTAGGTTGCTTTCTTGTCTGTCTGTTCGGTACAAATTTTGCAATTGATTTTAAACTAACTTCCCGATGAGCTAGAGACTTGAAACTTTAAACATAGCTCAGAAGTGGATGACAACGCAATATTAACCATTTATCTCCTCTTGTCTAGTTAAATGAACATTTTTAAAAACAGTTTCCTCAAAACTCTACAGTGATAACGTATCTGAAGCGTTATTAGCCTTAACAATGAATAATGTAGTTAATATTTTGATAATATACACTCCATCCATACCATCTCATTTATCTATTGCATCCGCCCCACGTTTTTCGTTTTAAATCTTACAAGTATTTTCATAACTATTAAAAAATTACAATCACAAAGTTTCAGAACTTAGGGTTAGGAATGGATTAGGAATCTGTATGGGGCTAAGAAAAATTTTTTTTTCAAACGGCCGCATGGCGCTGCGTTTCTGCGGTACAAATTTTGCAATCAATCTGTTTACTGTTTTACCGCGTTTTTATTTAATAATAATAATATTAATAGTGAATAGTGCATTAATGACAATTTCTTCGATGGTCAAGGAGACAGCCACCCAACGGAAGCGACGCCTACAGAAGGAGAAGCAAAAACGACAAGAGAAGAGAAACGGAAATAAACCTGAAATTTACCATGTCTCTCTTATAATCTCATCAAAATGGTTAAATTCTATTGAAAAATTTCATACATACAAGACTAAAAAGCAGAAAATAATTATTTAAAAAAATATTTTTTTAATATATCACGTTTTTAAGACGGACTAAAATATAAAAAATAATTATTCCTAGCCCCATACAGATAGTCCTGAAATTTTGAGATTGTAAATTTTTATTATGATAGCTATGAAAATATTTGTAAGATTTAAAACGAAAAACGTGGGGCACATGCAATAGATAAAATTAAAACTTGTTTTTTTTTATTTATTTAACATTTATATTATTTGTGACTCTCAGTCAACAAATTTCCGCGAGCCGCACATTATATGTCCAAGAACAGCATATAGTTTGCAGCTGAGGTTTGGACTAGAGTATTCTATACTTCCTATACTTTTTGACTGCTCATGTGAATCAGGCGATCTTTACTACTGCACTTGGAAACTGCCCATTCTTCATTGGGCATTTGTGTATTTGAGTGTTTCAACGCGCATCAGGATAAAACATCAGGTCGGGTTTTTCATATCAGGACAATTATTATTTTGGTCTCCTCTGATTTGGAATCCTCAAAAATGATTAGTCCTCACATCGCCATGGATCTATTCGTAATTTCTAGTATTCTTACTATTCCAATTCAGCATTTCTTCTTTGTTTGTCTAAAACTGTTTGTATGTAAGTAAGAGATTTACCAAACTTTATAGCTCATCAATGGCGTAGCTAGAGTTTGTGCCTCCCGGGGCGGTCCCTGAGTTTGCCACTCCTCTCAATATACACCAACCATAGACAAAAAATCAAAATGACGTTCCCCGACCATTGCAGTAGATCAAAATAGAAATAGTTTGTCATTCACTTGCTCCATTCACTCCAAAATGACCTGAAATCCTTTCTTTAAATGCCTGCACTAATTTCTGTAAAATTAGTTACGATATTTATTTAGTGTCAACTTAAAGTAATAAACAAGATTAATTTTGGTTTCCATCTTTCCACAGTCCTCCAACAATTCTCCATTCTTCCGCAATCACTGAATACTCAATCCCAACAACCGCGATCAACAGCTTAGCATAACCTGGCTTTAAATTTAGCTGTATTTAATTAATCGTTTAAAATTTTAAATATTCTATGCGTTTTATTCTGTGAAATTCTGCTTATAACAGTTTCTCTTCTAATCTTATAGCAACAATTAGAAAAAAACAACAACCAGTAGATACCAACCAGCTGATAAATTTTAACGTGTGCATTTGTTGGATTAAAAAAATTGACGCCGACACAAATACTTTATAATTTTAAAAACTTTTACACATTAAAAAAGGTACATAGCGCCGGTTTCGCTCTTCTAACGGAGCTTTGTCAACTGGGTTATATATTCCAACCAGATTAATATTCTTGATATTTTACATGACAAGTTTTTTAAAGATAGGCATTTTTGCTTTGATATAAAACATCAAAATTATGACTTTATAAAATTTCGTTTACCAATTAACGAAACATAAGTCCTTTTATAACTTTTCCTATTTCAATAAAAATATAATACTGAATTGTTTTAAAATATAATATTGAATTATTTTAATCCAATTAAAAAATGGAGATTTTTCTCCATATTTTATCCTAAATGTTAAATTAAAAATCTTTCAAATGCATGTTGAATTAATTATTCTCAATTTCAAGAATATTATATCTCTGAAATTACGTCTAACGTCCTGCTTATCTGGTATCACATTTAGAAACCAAAATTTCTTTTCCGTAAACTCCGCGAATCTGTGGTTTCATTTTTCAAGAAATTGTTATAAAAATATTCAAACAACTTTGTATTAATTACGAATTTGAGGAAGTGTCTACCTCGGAAATTAGATCGAACCTCTAACATATCTGGTTTCCCTGGTTCTGGTTAAATGCAGAGAAATAGGATTTTCTTAGAAGTTGCTTCTTATCAAAATAACATCCGTAATCCCATACATCAGCTCTTATCCTTGTTTTGACTTTGAGTCAATGAATTAATGGTCTCTTGAGGAAGACGAGTGGGAGGATCCAAAGTAGTAGGAAAAAACATCCAATTAATGATTTCCCTTAAGCTTTCATTAAGAATAGCTTATCATCGAGTCTACAAATTATGAAAATAATGAATTTTATGTGTTCTGTTATTTTCTAGTTTTATGCAATCATCTGTAAAATTAGTGATTTGGGATTTTAAACTAAAAATTTTCTTACAAAATTTCCTATTCAGTTTTCGAAGTCTCACTTTTTCACCATATGAAGAGTTTTGTGCTGTTGATTTGTCTTTTTGTTTGTTTGCCCGACCAACAAGTTCAAACAGAGGAGGGATTTGCAAATCTTGTATTTAGCTTATAGTTTGTCAATTTTAAAACATAAAGAGACATTTGCTTTGGTCTTCACCCCACGTAACCCTCAAAATGGACTCCCAAAACCCCTCGATGAAACGGCAGGACGATTTCTATCAAATTCGACTGACGTTAATTTATGGACCAACATGAGCACGATGAGTTTGACGATGAAACCTTGTAAATTTCTAATTTAAATTCCTATCAGCTGGTGTTAATTTCTAATGTTTAATTAGCACGGTATTTAAATATTTAGATAATGCCATTCATTAGCTTGAGACCGGTAGCCAATAGATAAGGCGAATGACTGCTTCTGGAGGAGCAGGATTCAATCTCCGTTGGACATTATTGTCCACGCTGATTCCTTCTCCAGACGACCCTAGTGTACACTCAGCCCTCTAGGGTAAGGGTTTCTTTCCGGGAGGTTAAAAGCGGGCGGGCTGACCACCCGAACTCAACTGACTATCGTTGGCTATGAAACGCCAGGAGCCTAATCTCCCGTGACTCTTATCCAAGCACCTTATCTCTCCAAGCGCCACATAGTACTGTAATGGAATACTTCAACTTTATATATGCTCAGAAACTGTGTTTTCCACGCTTCACAGTAGTTGATGCGATGTTGAGGTAACATTATGCATCACGAATAAGCTCGGGAAAAAAGTTCTTTTTCTAAATTACGAAGTGGACCTCTGATTCAATGGTAAAGAATCAACTGTTTTAAAATATTTAGTATATTACGTCATAGGCGAATTGGGAAATCCCGCTCAATGTAAAGCCGTAATTTATCCGTCATTGCCATCACAATGGCCTGGGAATTTGAAAATAACATCTTGGATTTTCTATTCTTTTCTATGAACTTCTTTTGCAATCAGCCCACACAGCTTTAGGCTATTAAGAAAGTACATTCAGTCACCCTAATTTCATGCAGTCTTATTGCAATGAGACTGTAAAATCGAAATAAATCGAGATAAGCTAGTTTTCAAGTGGTTTTGCACGATCTTTTACTAGAGAACCTAACCTTCAACTGGCTAAATGCACCTTGTGATAACATTATACATCAAGAATGAGCTCTCGGTTCTTTTACAAAAATCAGAGTTTAGAGCGATTTGCTAAAATTTACTTAATAATTTTTTTTAAATAACTGAACACTTCAGTTGTACTTTAGAACTGATTCTTTTTCTTTTAATTGATTTTTTTTTCTTTTAATATACAGAATGTTACAACGACAAAAAAAATAAAAAAAATAAAAAACATCCTTTTACAGAACGACAATTTTAAGCTCTCGTTAAATATTATTACTCAAAATTTACTTTATTAAGTCCAATTCGTTCTTTCCTCAGGAACATAATAAATGGATCAAGACCAAATTCAAGCACAGGCCACGACGCTCCAAAAAAAAAAAAAAAATTATCATGATGCTGACGCACATATACGAACACAAGAAGAAATCATACAAATTGGAATTGTAACTTATATTTATAACTTATTAAAGTATTACTTGCTTCAAAGCCACTTGTCCTAAAAGCACTACAATATTGGTTCATCACATGCTAAATACTTATATGACCTTTTTTCTTGTCAATGCCGTGGCCACTATTTTTGGTTCGCCTTGAAGAGAATATCGTAAATCAATACAATAGCGCAGTAGATAATCATCAAACTATTTTTAATAATTTTTTATAATTTGTTATAGGGCCATGTGCATACTCACTAGTATCACGGTCTTTGTTAGGACTAAATCATCAAACTGAGTGATTAACTAACTAAACTGCAATAAAACCTTATCTTTACTGGACAGTAATTGGAATGTAACAATAATACGATTGTTATAGAAATATATATTGTTATAACAATATAGATTTTTCAGGAATCATAGCTGTTGTTTGAGATGGGATTCCAGCTTATGGATCTGTTTTCAATGATTTATCCAGATTTGATTAGGAAATCATAATACCTAGGAAATTAGATATCAGAATGTAACTGATTACATGGAGAAAACAATAATGCATCTTAAAATTGGCCAACTAAGTTCTTGATCCAGCTGTTTTACAGACATACAAAAAGACCAAAAAACGAGAAAAATGTTCAATTGGAATAGGTGCTGAATCACTTAAACCTTTGGGTGGAGGATTTTCAGAATATGTGGATGGCATCTCTGTATAGATTACACAATCTACTTCTTATTATGATGCTAAATATCAGACTTTGCACGTTTCTTTTTGCAGAAATCCTGAATCATGAAAAAAGTTTTTCCTTTTGATATATTGAATAGACTTAAAAACCTTATTTTGTTGCCGAAATCTGGGATTGAAAAACAAAAGGAATTTTAATTGTTTCCTACATGTATGGGTGCTTGGTAATTAATTAAAAGTGTTGTTTTGCAGCGTTGTTGAGGTGAGATTTCTTATGATGCACATAATTAATTTCTTTTAAAACTAGTTCGGGGGAATCTTCTACTGTACTAAGTGAACGAGCAGAGCAGGGGATCTGAAATTAGATGCCTGCTTGCCTTTAAATGCCCCACTTGGTTTTAGGCGTATTTAATTAAGTTGAAACGATTACCTGAAAGTGATTTACTTTCATGTAGTTCGAAGGGGGTTGTAGACAGGAATTTTTTATTGTTACTTAATAAACATGCTTCCAGTCACAAAAGCTGGTTTCTTCAACCATCGTTCGTCGCTGTAACGCTACATTCGTTTTTTCTAAATTAATTTTTCAATAACCACATTAATAGCTTTTGAAAATAATTTTATAACACAGTAGCACGGAAATAAAACCTACAATCTTTACCATAAAAATTAAAAATGTTTTTCGTATAACTATATGCTTGCAATATTAAGTATATTTTTGAAAAAGATTTACAAAAAAATTCTTGATTTTGAAGTTTATAAACATCCAATTGTTTAAGAAAAAATTCAAGACAATGAAAAACAAGATACTGTATTTCATTTATCAAAAAAAAATTCAAATTAATAAATCATTAAAATGGTTGTTGATTTTGTTATTTAAGCGAAAAATAAAAAAGGTAATATACTAAATCAAAATTTATTAACTAAAAACAGTTGATCTGGACTGTATTGTATCTCCCAAATACTGTAATCAATAGTATGAATATTAACAGTATTTCATCGCATTAATGATACTTGATATTCCATAATTGAAAGATACAATTCTCTTTATGTGTTTTACATTTATAAATTTCTTTGCACAGGAAAAGTATTTCTAGGAAAACACTTTCTAGGAAATTAAAGGATCATTATTTTCCAATTTAAATTACGTAATGTTTATTTTCTAGAAAATATATAGTAAAGGCGTTTTTCAAGGCCTCAAGTAGGCAAGGCTATGATATCTAGAATGTGCTTTCTTGACTGCGTACCGGGTAATCGTAATTTTAGTACCTCTATTCAATACTGCCTAGAGCAACATGTAGCAAATCGGAATGCAACGAAAATTGCTTGGGTGAAATTTACCGATCTGTCACCGACATTTCCGAAAACAAAAATTAATACCGAAAAGTCACTAATATGCCAGTTACGATGCTGCAAGCAACAAATATTTTATTTGTAAAAGACACTCATACTACCCAAAGATACTGAACGTTTAAAACCTGAAGGCGATAAACACTTTGTTCAAAGACGACCGTAACTGATCCCCTATAATACTTCTCACAAGCAGTGTGATACTTTCAAGGCTCTCAAACTTGGAACATGCCCTCGATACACGATACAACCGGAAATATTCTCGAGAAACTGTTGTACGTATGTGAAAGAGAGGGGTTCACTCCAGGCAATGTTGTTGTTGCAATCGGGATACGACAAAAGTGTTGGGCCGTCTCAAAGCATATCAGAGAGTCATTATGAGTAGTTTCTTCGAAGAAAAATGGTCCAAGGATAAATGTGGCTTTGAATCCAATCCGACTTTAGGAGAGTGTAGTGGAATCTGCTGACTATTGTCTTTGTCCCAAATGCGACAGTTGGGGGTGTTCACTACTCAACTGAGGTGAAAATGTGTCTCGCCTCTCCACAAGATCTCATCCACGTCATTCTGGCAATAAAGATTAATACAAGCATCAATTGGTTTTCTATCAACGGCAAGCTGGTTGTGGCTGATCTTGTATGGATAATAATGTACCATCTTTCATAATAAATTCTATTCTGTGCCTTGGATACAATGTCAACTGCCTTGACATTGCACATGCACTGCGACATTATTCATTGACTGTTCAACAATAGCTGTGGTAACATCTTAAAAACTAGTCCAGCAACACCAAGACATTTGAATAAATCTTCCACAGGACACCATTATAAGTTTATAGGCGTCATTGCCACAGCATTTATCAGCATGTATCGCCGCAAGAGGCGGCTCTAAAACATACTAACATGTACTGATTCTGGGTCTGTTGTCCCGAAATAAACAGCTGAATTGCTCTCACAGTGTTCTGGCGTCACTTTCTTTCTATTATCTTTCCACATGCTGCCTTTCATCATGATCATACTATTTTTTCAAGTGGGTGTTTTCTTTTGTCACAGAGTGTAACATACATGATAAATTCCTAATGTATCGTTTTAAGGAAAATATTTAGACAATCTACTCTTGAATTTAACTCTTTATTCAAAAGTTTTACAATGGTTACTTTAATACAAACATTACCTTCGTTGTTGAACATATCATCAACATATTGCATAACTGCAAATGTAAATGCAACATTCTCTTCTACCAATATTAGAAATGAAATATTATAAATATTTAATATATATGAAAATGAAACATTAATTGAAATATGCTAAACTTCCTTAAATTTTCTCTAACACTTCATGATATTTAATTAAAATAGACATTTTGAAATTTACTTTTCAGATTACAAAAACACTCAAAAACAATTTGATGGCAAACAAACAGAATCTCGTATCTTTTCATTACAAATATTTAATTTATTTATTTATGAATTAACTTGCTCGAGGATATAAAAGGCGAACTATTCCGAAAATTTCCATTTCATTATGCTTATTTTCTACAAATGCATTTTCTGCAAGAAAATGAGTCTAATGTTTGTGCTGTTCCATTGCTCTGAGAAGATATGTTCGCTATTGTATGAAGATAAGAAAATTATAATAAAAATATTAAAATTTTCCGTATCTCTATAACAAATATTTTATTATTATCAAATCTCTGACATTCAAATCATTACTGGGTAATTGGAGAAAAAGGTATAGACTCCTATGAACGCTTACTACTGGGACAAACTTCAGCCAGCTCAATAGTAAATTGCCTTTTTAACTGGGATGCGTGAACCGAAAACTCCCTGAAAAGTCTCTATTGGATGTCTTAGGTTACTCCTTGTAGCAGTTGAGGATGTGGATGTTTTTTGTATGAACTTATTATTCTCTTTTTCTTAAGACACTACTAAAGAAAATGACCATGAGATTAATTTAGAGCGTTACATTAAGAAAGGTTATTAATACTAAAAATCGTATTGGACCACTTGAGTTTCACGCCCCCAACGACGTCACATAAGACGTGTTAAGCACAAAGCGGGAGCTTGTGGGATAACAAACAGAAAGCTCATACGGCGAGTATATAACTGACAATGTGAATTACTCAATTACTCAATATAAAATTTTTAATATTCCAAGATGAAATGGTTTAGTACTGTGCAGTTCCTCATTGTAGTAATTCTGTAAAAACAAAAACAGTTGTCAAATAAAGATCCGAAGCAATATACGAAAATCACCTGTTTCATATTGCATGCTCGTTCGTTGAAATATTTGTTTACTATCTGATTACTGCGAAAAGGAAGAATACAGCTGTACCAAATGTTTTTTTTTCTTCGTTTCACCAAGGAAAATCAAGTCACAAAGACGTAAACTTAACTACTTAAAGGAGATAACTAAATAGCCTTGCAAATTTGTATATATTTGCAAAGATAGCCTAATTTAAATCTCTATAACAATTCAATGTTCAGGTCTTGAGGATGTTTTTTATAATTCTTCAGATTCTTTTTCTGAAGAAGAAATGTTTTATTGAATTACTGCTGTTTTATTATGATTTAATCATGTAGAGATTTTTTTATTTTTTTTTAAAAATACAATTAATAATTTACTTGCATTTAAATTATCGAGCTTACTTCTTGTATCAATATTTCATTTAACCCAGTATATTCTGAATTCTATAGATTACAAACTAATGAACTGAAAATATAGCCGATAACAAAATCTTATTTTACAAGTTATAAATATATAAAATAAATAATTTTCTAGAATTTTTTTTAAGTTTAAGCTTCCTGAAATGTTATTGCATAATCGACAGTTACAAATTGTCGAGAAATTAGGAATACTATTAAGAGAGAAATGAATAAAATATTATTATTTATGCTATAAATATAAAAGCAAGTATAAAAGGAAATAATAGTAAGACATGTAAAATTTGAATTTTACAAATCATTGCATCGGACTGAGAAACAAATTTCGACAGAGGGTATTGAACCATGCTGACTGTTTGTAGCGTCCAACTGAATTGCAGCGGGAGATACACAATGCGCCGATCCATATCTTAAACAGCGTAGTTTAACTTCTAAGTACGAATTAAGATATTAAAGCTAATATAACAATATTGCGTACCGTCACAAAATGGTGGAATCTGCTCTCGATATTTTTTCCATTAAAATACATAAGATTTGCTGCTTCATTTTTTCGTTGCCTTGGATAGCAGTAAAGCTTTATAAAAGCCAGCACGTTGTTGATTGACTTTGTGATATTTAGAAATAAACAAATTGCATCCTTCTGTAGATAGCCTAGTGCTGCTGTGTTCCTCAATATAATCATCTCCACATCCAATATGAAAATTTTGTAAGGCTGACAATTTCGTCCAAATCAAATCTTTTAGTTTAGTCTGCATATCTAGTAAGCTCAAAGCACGTGGCTTTGTTGGCTTCACAAGTCCAACAATCACCTGGTGAGGTATTTTTTAGCTATTGAGCCCCGCCTATCCTCAAGTGGTCCATTAGGCCAAAAAAATCATTTTGATCTCTTTTCAATATATGAAATTAAAGTTGACAAATTTGAAACAATATGAATATAAAAAGATCCATTTTTTTTTTCAAATTGATTCTTAATTCCAAACTATTTTTCTGTGTCATTGTAGTCATTTTTCAGGTTTCAGCAAAATGAATTTTTAAAAGTTAAGGGCTTGTATCTTCAGCGCTCCAAATGGACCTGCAGGTCCTGGAAACAAGTAATGTCTTTGTAACTTTTGAGGGCTGATGTGAAGTAGTATAGATAGGCTCCCATCAATATAAAGAAGTATGCTGTTATTATGCAGATTTGTGCATATTTCTTTGTACCTATTACATTGACATGTTTATATCATAATATTGTACTTAGAAATAACATAATTAGTGTTCATTTTTTGAATATTTCTAGCCTCCTTTCCTAGAAAAGTGAGCATCAGATCACTCTGAAAGTGAGTGTGTGTGAGTGTGTTTATATACAATAACTTTGAACCAGTGGTTGGATGCTCTTAAAACTTTGTGTGCTTATTTAAGAAACAGAGACGATCTAACATTTCTATTTGAAATCTTTTCCAATTGGGTAGTTTTTGATAAATTCTAAATAGAACAAAACAATACTTCTACACAATAAAATTGAAATCTAAGCAATGAATTTTCAGCCTAATTGATATTTCATTATCTTAAATATTAATCCTGGAATTCAGCACATGGTCTGAGATCATTCAAAGTTAATCCAATGTCTACAATTTAAGTGATTATTGCGGATTTAATTAGTTTTTACCTGAAATGGGAAGTTGCAGTTTGTATTCAGCAGATTTCGAATACAAATAACTAGAAGTGTAGACTTTTCGTTTTGTCATAATTTATTTCAGAATAAAAAAAAAAAAAATGAAGGAAATTTTAAGAAACAACATATTAAGGAAAGCAATTTCCTTGATATTTCTTTACGACGAAGTTCTTGTTCAAAATTAATAATTCTATTTCAATCGAAAATAGAACTTGGATTCAAATGGAAATACGAAAAAACATAATTCAAAATGGACGAGGAAATCAGAGATGCTGGAAAAAATGGACAATGGATTAAAACTCTCAGTTATATTAACTTTCTTATAGCAATGCATGATCCGTAACTTTTGTAGTAATGAAACTGCAACATATCAAAACAAAGGCGAAAGAAACTCACTCTTTCTTATCTTGTTTTTGGCCTTTTTCGATAAGTGATCGGTTGTCAGCATTCCAGTTGCGTTGCCATCCACAAGAGTTTGTTGGGAGCTTTGGACAACTCAACTTGAATATATACATTTTCAAATCCTCTCGACGGAGCTGTGAATCCGATAATGCATTATCGCAAATCGATACATTTCTGTAGTTTTTCAACTGCATCTCAACAGGCTAAATGCCAATTCGAAATATAACTTCAAAACAGCATTTTTTTCTCCAATATGACTGGAACTTCTTCACTTAAACTACTTCATCTTGTATTTTTTTTTATTATTTTAACATTTACTTACTTTCTAAATCTGAGTAAGTAGTCGTTTCTCTGACATTTTACAGATATAATTCTTAAAAGTAAATTTTGAGAAAAATTATTTTTTTTTTCAAAAAAAATTGTGATTACAATTGTAGTACGATTTTACGTGCGCTGTTCATGATATGAGACACCAAAGGATCAAGCCGGCATACCTGCTGAGATGTAATTCAAATTTAATGACAAAATAATAAATGTACAACCCGTTTTCAGTTACAATCTAACCATCTTCAAGTATGTTAAGAAATAATTTGTGAGAGTATTTATACAAAAATAAAATGTTTATTTTAATGAGTAATGGAATTTTCCTTTGGATCTTGTTTGTATATGATGACGTCCTGCTTGGCTCAGCACCACCTTGCGGCCTTGAGCATATTACAATTATTGTGATTACAATTTGCTATTATCATTTTTAGTTACTGACCAATAGGAAAGTGAGGATCATCATCAAATCAATGTGTGTGAATAAAACAGAGAGATTGTATGTGTGGGTATGCATATCTATCAACCCCATCCCCACCGACTTTCGAAGTGCTAGATGGATCTTGATATGAACTTGATATGCATATTCTAAGATACTTCCGGAGTCGATTCGTCCATCTCAATAAAACATTAGGCAAACAGCAGTTTAGATGGATGCAATACTGGAGATAATCTTATTGCGACTCCAAAATGCTACAACTACATGAGAGAAACAAATGATAAATGAGATTAATTTCCTTTATAATCTACTTTCCTTACTAATTTTTGACTTTCAGATCTTTTTGACACTATAAAAGTATGTTTATGCACATAAGACCATTTTTCATTTTCGATTATTATTTAATGTATTTCGACAAAATTTAGTTTATTTCGAACAGAAAAGCTTAAACTTCATTGGTTATGAATATGATTTTTTTTTTGCAAAAAAAAAAATACATCAGTCTTGTAGAACAACGTTTTTTCTTTCAGATGATACTACTCACAAGCAGATTCAGGTAGACTATTTTTTAATAATTGGCTTTAAACTTTGGTAAATTTTACCATGAGTGCCAACATGCCAAATTTGAAGAGATCCTGCAGGGCAACTACAGACACTATATAGTTGTAAATTTGGCAGTAACACGTTAAGCCCAAGCATAGTGCTTGTTCAAAATTTCAAGTCCATATCTTTTTTTGCCTGGAAGTTTTGAAGTCTGAATATTGGTCAAAATTTGTTGCGGTATTTTTCACAAATTTTTATGCACACTTTGAGTCAACTTGTTTGACTGAATTTTGCATCCATGATGTTAAAATTAATTTTATTGGAATCAGCAGGAAAAATTGTACAGGATCACAACTTTTTAGCCATTTTCATAAGTTAATTTCAATTTTATTAGACACCAAAAGTGGCATTTTGTTCAATGTTGCGCGAACATGGACCGACTACCCTCCAGTTAGGGGGTCTAGATCAACAACTATTGCAGCTTGGGACCTCAAATTTCGGGAAACTTAGTTTAACACCTTACCGGTGCTACAGCTAAAATTTGAACAAAATTGGAGACATGATGGCGGGACCTTTTTTTAATTTTAGACCACTTGGCATGGAGTGATCCTACTTTTGTTTCCAAAACACACAATTCTTCTTTTATCTACGGAAAAAAATTAATTATATCCTACTTGAAATCAGATTAGTTTTAATGATATCCAATCAAGTGCAAATTACTGGTGAAGCCAATGAAAGGATTGATCTTCACTGCTTGAAACAATGAAGTAATAATAGATAGGATCCATTGTTCAGATTCCAATGCTTTTCTATTGGCTTATTTCAGGTATTATCTTGACAAAACCCCATTTGGAAAAGAGAAACAATTTTTAAACTATATCATCTGTAGAGCTTAAATGTATGTAATAGGTTTCAAGAAGACTGATCCAGAGGTTCAAAAGATATTGGTTATTTAATATGTATATTACGTCACACATACATAGATTGAAAGTTTTGATGAACTTCTAAACTAAAACTTTCAGATATGTAGACTGAAGTTAATAATAATATTATTCGAAATATAAAAAAAAAACTGAAATTAACCAATAAAGAAGGTTTTCAGTTAATCCGTTAGAATTTCATTCTTCGTGTGAATAATGGATTAAAATTTCAAAATACTAAAATTTTAAACATGTCTTTCACATGAATAACAAGTCACCTTTGTAAAGATTTTTAATATCATACAAAAAACATGAGATCATTACAGAAAAAGGAGAAACCAAATTACAATTGAAGTGTGACAGTTGTTTTTACTTTTTTCTTTTTTCTGGATGGTAGACAGGTAAGTTAAGAAGTTCAAGGCAGACATGTGGGCGGAGGATTTTTCCCTAATGATGCTCACTTAAAAATACGTTGAAATTTCCAAAGAAAAATATTGTTATTAAATTTCATCTTCGTTTGATTAATTACCAATTGGACCAATAGATAATCATCTCTGTGATGGGGGAAGGCGTTTGATTTTTCTGAGGTTCAAGTGTAATCTTTTTAAAAACTTTAAAAACTGGGGACTGGGACTGGGGTTAGGGACACTGGGGGTTGGGACTGGGGGTTGGGAAGTGGTACTTCAGATTCCAAAAACGACCGTTCAGCAAAGCAAAAACAAAAGAAAGAAAAAAGTAAGTTCGATACTAATAATTCGAAATTTCTAGAAGAACCGGACCCCCTGACCTCTAGGCCATTACCCTGCATACTTTCATGTATACGATCGGCCTTAATTAAATGCTATTAATGACAAACTGCTTCTGAAATCTAACTGAATTATCTTGTAATTTTTGACAGAAATTCTTTTAAGATGAATTTATTTATGTATGATTCAATAAAGCAATCCAGTCAAATCATAGATACGATAGTAAGGTATCATCCGTTTTTCTTTTGCTTTTGAGAATACAAAGCTTGAGAATATATAAATTTTGAGAATATAAATCTTTTGAGAATATAAATGATATCGTTTTCTTTCTGGCCTATTTTCTTGAGATATTGAGGCTTTTTAAATCAGTTAATTTGAGTTCTGACTTTCATATTTTGTCCCTACTAACATTGGAACCGCTGCAATGGATAGATCTTTGCTATTTATATTTAATGATAAGACAAAATATAATTAATAATTTGAAATCTTTTCAAAATGCGTCGCTCCCGAGAAATTATTGACAGAAGACTATTCTGTAGAAATTCCTATAAAAAACCATCAGAATTAAAAATAATGAATTTCTTAAGAATGAGTTTTAAACTTTGTAACGAAGCCATTAGTTTCCGCGCGATTTGATACGATTAAAATGAATCTCATCAACTTCAGTAATTAATGCGGATTTAATGTTGTTTTCGAAAAATAGAAAATTTTTTACAATGATTATACATTAACTTCACGCCAATACACTAAACTAAAATTATTAAATATATACAATGAAAACAATATTAAAAATCACGAACGGTTTCAGTAGCATAACTGTCTAGTATCAGGTGGTGACTTCTCAGGAAAACGTTCTTGATTGAACTTTAAGGAACTTTTTTGCCTCAGAAGTTATCTGATGATACTAGCATAGTGAAACCGGTCGTGATTTTTAATTGTTTTAATATTTCATTATAAGTGTTGGTGTGAAGTTAATATATAATAATTATTCTACACACATAAAAGGCTTCGTAGTTTATACTATATACTTTCAACCGAAAGTTTAATTTGAAATGCATTTAGACTTAGTTTTGTCATTTTTACGACTTTAAAAATAAAAGGAAAAAAAATTCTAAGGAACAAGATAACTTCAAGATAACAAGATAACTTCTGTAAGTTCTTTCAGGAACTTCGTCATTTATTCTAATTTTATAATTTTAAAGGAATGATCTAGGTTTCTCATTCGTAATTCATGGTATTGTTTTATAGAATACAGGATCAGCATCTTTATAAATGAACTTGATGAAATGTGAATAAGCGTTAAAATTTTAAATGATCTGTAAAAATATCTTATTGATATATAAAGCTCGTGAAATTTGAGAATCTAAAGCTACGCGAACACCATGCAATTTTTCTGCAATTTAGTCCTCCGATTTTGACGTCTCGAGTTGATATAAACCTTTGTGAACCCCGAACACGATGCAACTCGATATACAACTCGAACGATCAACCGACCCATTACAACACAGATTTTAAATACGTCACGTGTGACGTCAAGCAAAATTCGGTTATGCCGTTTCAAACACAATATAAGAGTGATTCATTTGCAACATATGATAAATATTGTTTCAAAATTAATAGCCGCTATGGAATTGAATTTCATGGTATTATTTCGAATCAAAAGTAACGAATGACCAACACAATAAGAAACAATGCTCCCTTGGAAACAATGACGTCATAACCGTTGCATTACCGCGTCAGCAGCATTCCCATAATGCAATGCGTTTCCCAAACCCGATGAGGAAAATCCGAAAAAAATTTCAAATTTTCGGTTTTTAAACCTCTCTGATAAATTCTGCCGCTTACAATTACTGCATTTCAGAATAAACTTTATTTACACGTGAAAGAAATTCGCACTACTCTGATATTCATTGAGTATGAGCATGTCTTCAAAACGAATCGACAGATATTATTTTCGACGCCATTTTTTTCATGGGCGTGGTTTCCCAACTGTCGTGTTCCAACGCTGCCCTGTGATAGGGTAATTCCCAGTGACGTCGATGCAATTTTTCGAGTTGCAGGTGTAGAAACAACTCGAATTGTATGACAAAAGTTGCAGTTAAGTTGCAAATAAACGGACTCAAGACTGTCTATATCAACTCGTGACGTCAAAATCGGACGACTAAAATGCTGAAAAATTGCATGGTGTTCGCATAGCTTAAGATACTAGAAAAAAATTATGACATTATAGGATATTTAATTATTGAAAAACAAGACTTAAGAAAAATAACAATTCCTTATGATTCAGATTAATCAGTTTATTTATGAAAAGTATTACAGTAGACTCTCGATATGTAGAACTTCAATATCTCGAAAACCTTGATATGTCGAAAAATTATTTTTCCCCTTGATATTACATATTCATCTAATGTTAATTTTAATTCTTATGTCGAAGAGTTTTCACTCAAAACCTTGTTATGTCGAATATTTTTCGAAGTAAAAAATGAATTTTTCAGGAAAAATCGCCGATCAGTTGTGTCGAAGCAAATAGATATTTTTTCAAGAATCTCACACCCTTCATTATCTCTCTGAGGGGTCAAGGACGATTCGATAAATCCATCTGGTCGATAACTCCATTTGGGGAAAGGTGAGTGCGAGTGTGCGCTACTATGTCTCGCCAGTCATTTGTTACATGGTTGTTTAGGCGTGTTGTTCTAAATTGTTCAGAATTTACTGCGTATGGTTAAGTTAGTCGGCGAAAAACGTTAGGGAAGTTATAAAACGTGTCAGTGAATCGTCAGTTGTCTCAAAAATGGAAAGTTCCAAAGAAAAGAAAACAGTGAGCGTTAAGCGAAAGAAGAACAATTTCAAAAGAGATGTCGCCAGGCCACGATACTGGACTTTTTTAAGAAATTCTAGCAATGGAAGTTCATTGTATTTTACTAATTCTTTTCAATTTAATGTAATTAATTTCGACTACTTTTAAAAATTAAAAATATTATTGCTATATTTAGATTTATTGTCAACTATCATTACATATTTCGAGTTACTGTCAACTAACATTACATATTTATACTTATTCTCATGTATCAAGACTCTAATTTTTAGAATATTATTCCGTATCTTGTGTTTTTACAGTGAAATTTTATGTTTTGGTTATGACCTTATCTCGAAAATTCGCTATCTCGAATTTTTTTTAGCGTCCCTTCAACTTTGACATATCGAGAGTCTACTGTATTTTATAACAATATTGTTAAAACAGAGTATTGTTGAAACAATGATAAAACTCAGGGAGGAATGTTATTGTTATAAAATACTTTATCTTCTACTGTTATAAAAGTATAAATCGTTCAATCTACGTTTTTCGGAGCGGTTCAGAAAGGTTTCCAGTCGTCGGTAAGAAGCTGTTTGTTATTAATTGTTGAGGTGTTAGTCCAAACCAATGGAAGACGAGGTGCAGTGCGGGTAACTAGTCTTCTTAACAATGACGGGGATTTTTCAATGTTATATATATATATACATATATTGTAAAATGCTCTGAAGAACCATCACCAGATGGTGAAATAGAGGAACTAGAAATGGGGAATCGACAGCCCATGCAGGATGGTTGATTCATGACTTAAGTTTTAAGATTCAGTTATTAGGTTAGGTTGGGTTTAGGCTTTTAGTTAGTTATTAGGTTTAGGCTTTTAGTTATTAGGTTTTGCAAATACTAATACAACTAACATATAAAATATGTAAAATAAAAAAAAAATAATAAAAATTTATAATATGGAAACGGATCATTTACAAATAAAGCTACAAATATGAAGATTATTTCCGAACCAGATTTTGTTTGCAGTAAGGTAACACCAAATGGTATCTTAAAAGGTTACACCTTAAACTTGCTTATTTCCATTAGGTTCATAAGATTTCGCAAAATTAGAATGCTTACAAAATGTGTTTTTACGTGAATGTTTTGGTTATGACCTTGTTATCTCGAAAACTGGCTATCTCGAATTTTTTTTAGCGCCCCTTCAACTTCGACATATCGAGTGTCTACTGTATTATTAAAGAATTTCATAAAATAAACCTGTTTGAAACAAAAAATTGTGTCAGATTTCATATAGCCATATATGAATTCTATAATTGTTCTATAATTGTTAAAAAATTCTATAATTGTTAAAAAACAATGAATTCTAGTAAATTCTAATATTCTAGAATTAGAGTTATTGTTTATATTTTAAAAGAGATTTCTTGGTACATTTTCTTGGATTATTTTGTTGGTATATTTGTTAGTATATAAATATTGATATATTTTCGAGATAGGTAACTTTGGCTTCTAACATCTATATATTAACTGATACGAACTGGAAAGAGTAAGCGAGCAAGGTATTTTTTTTTTTTTATTAATATAAAACACTTATAGTTGCTTACTTTTCAATAATAATAGTTGAGTTTAGCAAAGTCGCACATTGGCTATAACTAATATAGGATTAAAGTTCACTTTAATAATATAAAGCTTTTTCACTTGTATGCAAATCTTGAATTACAGTTCACTTCGAACACGTCAATGGCTTTTCCTTAGTGTGAAACATTAACGTTCACTTCAAACTCGTGAATGGCTTTTCACTAATGTGACTAGTTAATAGTTTCTTACTTAAATTGACTCACTGTTCCGTTCTATAAACTTTTAATGATTCCTTAATCATTACTACGTAAAGCGCTTGCTAATGTTTCGTTTCTTTTCGTTGACTTTAATGCGCAAACTAAATATTTTCTCAGTCACCTTAACTTGAGAATTGAATTAGACTCGCTTTGACTAATTCGTTAGTTTACTGTTCAACTGTTCACATACAAAGTTATTCGATTCTCTAATAATTTCTATTATTCATTTACTTCATATTATCTTCCTAGTTAACTTCCTTGTTTTAATTATTTCCTTTGGTTAACGTTCACTTAGTACGTTTCTTCTTTTCCAGTTTCCCAATCCAAAATGTGGAAATAAATAAATTTTCAACACTCACAGTTTTGCATTCCGTCTGTTTAATATTTGTTTCTCAATTGACCTTATTCCAGTGTTGATTTCCCTGTAGATAACCGTGCTTGTCCTAATCACGGAATCCACACGCAAATTCCTGCAGTTAAATCTTGGTAGGAAGTTGTCTAACTTAAAATTACCGCCTTGCTTGAGTCCTTAAGCAAGCGGCGATCTGACTTCTCGAATCGGAGTGACCACATGTCTCGTCTGACGTCATAGTTAATCCTCCTGCTACTTTCCATTACAATTCAAGGGTGCAGGTTACTAATCGGGCTGACCCATAATTATAATTTTTAATTAAACAACTAAAGACGATTTGTCTTTAAAATAATTTTATTTTATAATTAACAGTCAATATTAATTTTCTTTTGAAGCACCAATGAATTACTTTTAATAAATTAATAATATTTCCGGAGGCGGGATAATTTAACTTATTATTTCACCTTCACGAACCTATTTTTCCGTCAAATTATAAAGGTAATAAGTTCATCATTAGAACTTTTATGTTTATAAGGTAATGATAGACTAACTTTAGTCATTGCAATTATCGTGCAGTAATGTCAATAGATATGATTTTTTTCTATAGTTCCATAATATGTAAAACAAAAAAAAATGTTCTTTTTAATAACATAACACTTAACAGTTTGATCATCGCAGAGTTTATGCTATAGTGATCCCACTATTGACAAGAACTGTTTTTTTACTATCTAAGTAAGGTACGTATTAATAGGTGTGACGAACCTAATATACCCTATAGTATCTTGCTTACTATGAGGATATGCTCTCTTATATCTTGAAACCTTGGATGCTGATCCGATTAGAATGGATTCCTGATATTCTCGAACTGAAAACTCACAGGAGATTTCAACTTCTTGAATGTTCTCAGTAAAAATTTCTAAAATGATATTTCTATTAAATTATATTCAAACTATATTTAACTCCCAATATGTTTTTGGGTAGGAGTTCGAGATGTTGGATTACAGATGCATTAGGGATAAATATACAATTTGAAATGTGTTCGCTAGCATATGTAAGAAACAGACATTCTAACGAAAGTTTCAAAATATTCACCTGTTCTATCCTGTTGGTGCAGATATTCTAACCAGTAAGGTTGTAAGAATTTTTAAACAAAGTTTTAGTGAGATGGAAAAACATTAGTAAAAGTAATTGAACGACCAACTATAACCAAACTCGGCTCAAACGAATGATATTTTTATGCTAAAATTTCAAATTTCATCAAATTTCAAAAAGTAGTTACTGAGTTTTTTGAAACCAATTGAGAGATTTAAAAATGATCATTCAAAGGTAATGACAATTGAAATTGGTATATCCGAATTTTCCATTAGTGAAAGTATAGTATGACTGCGATTTAAAAATTCTAAAATCGAAACATCATTAAGTTCAGATTCGTTAGCAAGAAACATTTGAACAAATGATGAAATTCTCATTCCTTTACGCAGTATATCTTCAGTTTTACAACGAATGTAATATTGATGTCATCATAGCACCTAAACCTGGTCTAGATATTTTCCTACGGAAATCTCTGTTTGGTGTAAAATTGTCGAAACTGCTTTAATATTGGATTTTATTGGATTTTATCAACAACAGTTTTAACTTATCGCCTTTGATAAAATCTGCAAAATTACTTGGAAAGCTTTCTCTCTTTACATGCTTTTTAAGGATAATATCGATGAAAGTATGTAATTCTTCGCCTTAAGGAATGTAGTTGAAAAGACTTTTACCTAAAATTCCTCCTAAATTTCATAATCTAAATTTCAGCAGAATGGTAACATTCACCTAACTTTAACAATAAATATAGAGGGTAATATAGAATTCAATTAGAATTTTGTTGAATTTTAAGTATTTCAATACCCTCATTTGTAAAGATCAACTATTTAATATTTCATATGTTAAAATGCCGAAACACTGCTTTTGATGCATAAAGATCAAATGTGTTGAATTTGAACATTTGTAACACAAAATAGTTGAAGTTTTACGAATTTAATGGTAAATTCGGAAAACTGAACAGCATGATGAAAATAGAATTGCATTACTGCATTATTATCTTCTTAATATTTAAAATGGTAATGAATTGTAGATATTTCAATATTAAGCTTGTTCAACTTTAAACATATAAAATGTTAAAGTGTCTAAAATAATAGATTTAAATCTATTCGATGTTGTTCTGTTATTATCTTGTAAATATTGAATTCAGATAAATGTTCGAATTTTACTGCAATAAAGATAACAGAAATCTATATGTTTCATTGAGGCACCCTTTTGGGAACTCCATTATTATTCTCTTGGCAAACATTAAAAAAAAGATACGAAATTTAAGCTTGAATATTATTATTAGTGAGACAAAAGATCATTTGCATCATATTTAAAAGTCAGAAGTGAAATTTGAAATTTGCAATAGCATTGCGTATTTTATACAGGCTACTAACTTTTAGATTTATTGACGTAAACATATGTATTTTCTATATGTGCGGCATCAGGTTATTAAATGCAACAAAATAGTAGGGTACTATTTCATATATTCTTAAATGTTTATGTATTTTTCACTGAAAGAAATACGGTGTGGCCCAAATTAGCTTCACAGTTTTCTATTTAAGATTTTTAAATAAATCCTATTGAAAATTAAAACAAATAGTTTATCTCCAATTTTATGGATATTGTTAAATGTATATAATTAAAGAATAAATAAGAAACAATGCAACCAATCCAAGAAATTATTGAATTAATGGCCAACCCCCTTAGTAAGAAGATCAAGGAAATAAGTAGAACCAATAGCTCGTAAACAAGCTTCATGTGACTAGACAATCTTTTTCAATATAACAACGCCTTCCACGAAATCGTAATATCCATAATTCTTTATTGAGGAATCACTAGAATCAATCTGCATCTCGTTAAAACATATTTACATAAAACTGTTAACAAAGCAACTATATTTTTCGATGACAGATCATGTTAATTACATCTATAGTGACTGGATGGTTGGAGGGGAACTGATGAGAAAAGAGTGACCTATTTTTTGGTTGGAACGAACAAACTGTTTGTTGGAAGCAGCAGCATTTTACCTAAGGATTTTGATGATTCGCTTCTGGTGCCATTTACCAACCTATATATGTCAGTATTGCATAACTTAGTGCTTTTAGCTTATATTTAGTAAATACTTTCTCTCGTACCAGATGATATTACTCATATAATTGTGGCACTTCACAGGATATAACAAAATCCAACACAACTTCATTTCACTGATGGAGCCAGTTATACAGAACTCTTCATTGGAAATGACAATAACAACAACTTCCTCTTGTTGGTAAGAAATGGAAATTGACAACAAGTAAATGTTATTTTCTTATGAGATTGTTTCATCAGACTGAAAGTACATAAAACCTAGATCTTTTTACTGTCAATTTACAAGGGAGATGAGTTATTCCAAAGAAAGGCTGTATCCGGTGGGTGTGGTTATGTTCATGCCATGAACGAAAAAACTGAAATCCTTAATAACTTTTGAACTAGGAAATTTCTGGATGCTCTTCGGTTATTAGAAGTATCTTTTTTATTTTTATAGCAGCTAGATGTGTCGTAAGGTGGCTAAAGTAATTAATAGCAGACTAACCAGGTTCCTTTGAGATTCTCGTTTACTAAATGAAATAAAGAAAATAACTTTTTTCTCTTAGAACACACTTGTTATCTTGGAAGAAAGTAGCTTCTAAGTTCTTTGAAGATTTTTTTTTTTGTTTATTTGATTTTTGGTAATGTCGTGCAATCAACAGAGAACCATAAATTCCTTAATGCAAAGCTGCTCGTGCATCACTAACGATCTGACTTCTTTTAAGAAACTCATCTGACTGCTACCGCTATATTTCTAAGAAAAACTAATTTATCATTTCCGTTTTGTAATAGTCTCGGTTCTTTTTGCTCGTATTTTTTTTGTCTTAATGTAGGAAGACAGAAGTCCTTTCAATTTCCCTCTTGGGATGTTCACATTTCTTTCATGCGAAGTAAGTTAAATGTTGCATAAAACATAGCACGCATATTCCGCCAGTAATCCTCTTCTTCACAAGAATTTTCATTACAGCGCTTGCCCTCCCGTTGGTTGTGTCTCATTGGGATGGTATTTCCTAGGCTTTTGCCAATATACTCCTCCAGTGGTGTAACTCAGCCATAATTCAATTCAATAAATAATTTTCTGGCTCTGGAGTCGCCGGCGCTGCTCAGGGGACGCTTCGCCATCCGCGCACACACACATATTGCCGGCGACGGAGGAAGGCGAGGATTCGGAGTCAGCGGCGCGAAAGAGGAACTGAGGCGCAGCAGTCCCCCACCCCCACACCCTAGTACGATTGAAAATCGAAAAATATTGAATTTACTCACCTCTCTCTCGGTGAGTCTCCGGATGAGAGAAATCGACTAATGGAGATTTCAATTCCTATTACTTTCTCATTGAGACATAGAAAGAAGAAATGTTAATTAAGCCGATCGCTCAATATTTCCACGCCAATGAAAGCCTAGACTTCGTAAAAGTCGTTGAATGTTCAATAAAAAAGAAAGTAAAACTGTCAATTAATAAAGTAAACATACATAGTGAAACTTTTGAATACATTTGTAAATCAGGAGCGTATTTAAATTTACTCATTCTTTTTTGTTGGCTATTGTGTTTTTTTTTTTTTATATTTTAAAATAATTGCTGGATATTATTTTATAGCTTCAATTTTTTCATTAAAGAGATTTATAGTCTATTAGTTATCTAGAAACCTCACATCTTTAAGAAATCTTCTCAAGACACAAATAAATATTAACTGCTCATTTAGAAGATTTGTTCCACTTTAGGCCTATTTTGTTTTAATGAAAATGTCTCGTTTTTAATACTTTCTTTAAATATTAAAATCGGGCATAGCTTTTCTTATACACTAAAATGCTAGTTTGTTAAATGCAATTAATATTAATTCATATGAATGTACCTACTCCTGGAATGGAATGTACGTATAATGCTATTTCTTTTTCTTTTTTTTTTTTTTTGGATGTTTGACAATTGGTGTCGTTTAATCGAGAAATATTAAAAGACAAATCCTTTGAAAAAAAAAATCTTTGAAAGCATTAAAACGACAGAAGTGGAAAACCAATGAAAAATTTTGTAATTTTTAACAATTACAAATAGTAGAAATTTACTTTCTAAAAAAAAAAAAATAATAAATCCGCATTCAGTTGCTTAAAGCCCATTAATTTCAATCAGATGAAATTACTTATTAACAAATGAGCAGTGCTGGCGTGGTAGTGCGGTCTCGGCGGCGGCCAGCCGTGGCGACCAGTGCGTCAGTACCTGGGTTCGAATCCCGGCAGTGGCATGGCTGTTTCCCTTTCTTTCTTCTGTGTTTCGTCTGTTTCTACGGATATAGCGTGAGATGCCTCCTATGGCGTACCCTGGGCAACATTACGACGGATAAATGCTCACATTTCTCGCCCCTTGTTGAGACTAAAAAAAGATTCACTTCTAAGAACCCGGGTGTCGGCCAAAAAAAAAAAAAAAACTTATTAATAAATGGCTAATCATCATTACTAGATAGAAATGCTTTTTATCGGAACATTTGTAATCTTAACACGCTAATTTTTCACTGAGGATTCATATGAAAAAAACTTCAAAACTAAAATTTAGATTTTTCCTATCCATAAATAAACACGACAATTTCAAAAGATACATCCAGGCATTCAAAATTTACCAGGAATACAAACATACAAAATCAAACACAAAAATAATTAGGAAAAAATGGCCATTGCAATAACGAAATAAATTAACTTGTGTAACATATTTAGTAAAATGACATGAGGGCACCACACATAGACTATTAAGAAGACATTTACTACACTCTTAGATATTTAAATACACTAACGTTTTCGGGATGACCACCGTTTCTTCCACAAGTGACTTTTCTGAAAACGTTAGATTAATTTAATTTATTAATATTCTTCTATGTGGCCTTAATCTCATTTTATGTTATGTTACACATGTTAATTTATTTCACAAAAATAATTAATTGGTTATAAACTTCTTAAAATTAAAGTTATTTATTTAAAACAATTTAAAATGAATAATTTCACATTTAAAATTCAAACAGAAAACCGTAGTTAGCTCGAAACCTTAGGTCTGTTTTCCAAAGAACTATAAGTTTTTCAAAACGTGACTGCAGGAAGATCAACACTAAAGCCTGCATTTACTACACTTATTGGTTAGTAACATAATTCACTTGTCATTTTTATAAAATCCACTTTAAAAGAAATTATTTTTTTTTGCCGGCATTAAAATTTATTTAATCTAACTGATGGTGTAAACTTATTATTATTAGTATTATTATTATTATCATTATTATTACACTTCTGGAACCACTTGAATGCAGAAAATTACAATTAAAATAAAAATTTTAAATACAATAATATAGAAATTGCATGAATAATTTCTTGGATCTATTAAACTATTCTGAAGCTTTGTGGAAACTTCGCAATTGAAAATCGGAATGGATTTTATAAAACTTACGGACAACTTTGGCAGAAAACAACTCAATGCTTTTAAAGAGCATTTTCCATCTTCACTGGTGAGCTGTAAGAATTGAGATTCATAATCCTTTGCATAGTAAAGCACGAGCATTCATTGTGCAAATACTTACGTTTGAAAAAAGAGAATATCCAGTGCGGGTCAAAGTGTGCTAAACAGCTGAGTACTGTTCGTTTTCGTTTACGAGCGCCTTCAACGCTTTTGCGCATGCATCAGGTCTCCTTGGATTTCATGAAAATAGGGTTGAGGAAAAATAAAGAGAGGATATTTACTTTTTATCAGTGTTAGTTTACTAATAGCTGCGTTCTATTTGCGCTTTTCGGGAAAGAATTATGGAAAGAATAAATACTATTGCAAAAATAACTTATGAATCTCAGCGTATCACCCCTTTGGGGACTGGAATCATCTGTGTTATTTTAGCTCTCGCTTTTCAAAACGAACAGTAGGAATGTTGATAGTCAATATTTATGAAATGATCATATTATTTTAAGTGTTTTTAAGTTTTCAAGGGTTTTTAAATTCAGCCTAAATATCAATGTATCTTTTGTAACATCAGACTCTACTTAGTATCATTCCCTTAGTGATGATACCAGATAATAAAAATTCCCGAATAATAAGGGAATTATGTACAACTACACAATGACTATACACTCATGTTTGTGAAAATTGTAAAACCATGAAGTAACCATCAGAATAGAAGGAAATTTATGACATACATTACTAAAAGTAATACAAACAAACGATAAAAGTTTCAGTATAACAGGAGTTGCAAAAAATCAGCAATATAGCAGCTCTTATTGCAACTCGTGGAGGCTTTACACCAGTATGGTGTATCGAATCAAATAGGTCTTGAATGTGTTCCTGGGATATCGCCCGCCAGGCTGCTTCTATCCCAGTCCAAGCATTTAATCCTGGACTGCGAATCCTTAGACCTTAGGAGAAGAAGGGTATTTGAGGGTAAATAGCCGGGAGATGAATAGTTTGGGGAGTAAGATACTGGAACTTATAAAGTTCACTGGTATCGGAACTCCCTAACAACGCGAAAATGGGAGCACAATAAATCTTTTAGGTTGACGTGCACAGGGTCTAGAACCCTGATCCCATTATTAATCTAATCTAATCTAATCTCAGTCCACAGTTCATCGCATATTGGTTGCTGATGCCAATGACAGGCTAGTTGCGGGTGAGCATATCCCAGACATGTTCAATAGGTGACATATCGAGCGAATATGCAGGCCATGGAAGAATGATACCTGCCTTGCTTCGCAGACGGTCTGGACATTCCTGGCAACATGTGGTTGGGCTTTGTCTTGTTGGAATATGACTCCAGGAGTGTGCTGAACGAAGGGTACGACTTCAGTCTTCCCTGATGTAGCGATTGCCTTTGAGAATGCCCACAATTCGTAGCAGCCGACGTCGCCTATGATACCCAATTGCTCCCCAAACTATAACGCCTATCGTTCATGCAGTATGACGCTGGACAAAGCCAGTCTAGAAGATGGCGCTCACCTTGATATCGTCTAATGTGTATGCGGCCATCATTGTAATCCAAGTTGAAGCGGAACTCGACCCAAAACATGACATGGTGAAAATCTCCACGCCAGTGGGTGTGATCGAGAGCCCATTTTAGCCTGAGGCGTCACAGTTCAGGTCCAAGAGAATCCTCCGCAAAGGAATGCATGCAGGCATCGAACCGTGGAGCCAAACAATGTCAGACCTGTTGCAGTGTTCTCATGTCGTGCTAACAGAAGCTGAACGGTCCGTCACTGCCATGCGGATGAGCTGTCTATCATCCCGTGGTGTCGCCACATTTTGTGGTCCGCTTCCGGATTTTCGACTCGTCCTGTTCTCTCAGTCCACTGCTTTTACACTCGCATCGCTGTCGTGGCATTTTGTCCCGTACGAGAAGCAATTTCGCGTTATGACTAATGAAAATCCTCCTTCACGGAAGCTGATCATTCGTCCCCGTAGCTTGCTTGAAGGCGACCTTTTTTACTCGACGAGGCATACTGACGGAGGCACGTGTACAGCTCACTGACGGAAAAAAATACTTGTCTGGATCCACAACTGTCCTATACAGTTCAGAGGGCGCTGCTGAGTCTAGGCATGCGCAATTCTCCTAAATTTTAATCATTTTTATATATCATACCCTGCTTTACATTTTCCGTAAGTTTCACTTCATTTGCATGTTTCCTTCATAGTGTTGCATTTTTCACAAACATGACTATATATACGAATGGGAATACTATAAAATAAGAACTACATATACCTAAGGGAATGCTATACAAAAAAGAAATTTGTATAGCAGAAGGATGCTGTACAAATTGGAATTATATATAACAAAGGGAAGGAATGCTATCTTCTGAAGAATTATATATACCAAAGGGAATATTATAGCAAATGCTGTCTACAGGATTGACGTTAGACATATTTCTTCTAAATTAGCAACTGATAACAATTCCGAGTAAGATAATGCTGAGACAGAGTCAGAGATCATTCAAGAATTTGCAAATATTAAATGTATAAAAGTATTCATTCTAAATTTCATTTTTACATGTTGTAATTATCCTGCTTTTTTAATTACAAACAGTTTTTTGTTTTGTTTTTTTAACATCAGACAATTTAAACAACTTTTTCTCCGTTTTCTTAATGCTGTGTGAATATACCTTAGCACAATATTTTGAGTATTAACGGATTCTGTTTGCCAAATAGAATTATTTTAATGATCTGTTATACAAGGGAAAAAAGTTAACTATATAAAATGTAGTTCTACTCTCTTATTTATTTTAATATTTTTAGTTTCGACTGGATTGACGAAATATTGGTCATTTCTGATTTATTCGTATTTATATTTGTTTGGAGCGAAGTAAAGCATTTAAATAGAAATGTATATAAGTTTTTGTGATATACAAAATGCATTTTCTATCTTTGTTTTTCTAATTATTCACTTGTTAAAACATTTATTACTGATAAAAATAATAGCGATTATCAATAATTGTTACTGCTAAATCAAAAATCATTCTTTTTTTTAACTAATATTTCTTAAATAATATTTAACTCAAAATATTTAACTAAAACTTGTTAATTTATCGTGAGAGAAATACGTAATACAGGACAATATTCATTGACCATTCTTGATTTTTCTTATTACAAAGATGTAATGGAAATTACGAAGATTCAAAATATATTTTTAAATGAAAAGAAAAAAAAATTGAAGGATTTAAACTTTTAAATTCTAATTCTGAAAGCTATTTGTATATTTAGTTTTTAAAATGAAAGTTTATTTAAATTTTGTGTATTTGTTTACCATTATTACAATAATACTCTAATAATTATGATATACAGATACATCGCTTATAAATTTGTTTGATAATTAAAGTATTACTATTAATTATTGAATGTTTTGGTATTTTTTTTTCAATTGCTCTTCTCATTTACTGATTATTACCTAATTACATTATCTGATAAAGAGTAATCAGTTTTTGATTTTTGGTAGCTGATAATGTGCTGTTCGCTGCTGATAATGATTTTATTGTTTATTACGGATTTTTCAATAAAAGTGTTTATTATTATCTTTGATTGACTGTTGATTGATGAAAGATATTGTTGATCATTGGTATTTTGTGTATTCTTTGTTAAATGTTGATTGTTTATAAGGGAGTGTTCGTTGTTAGCATCAAAGTTTTGATGATTCTTAAGAATACTATTGAATAATAGAAGCTTTCTGATCATGGTAATGTTGATCACTTTAGGTTTTTGATCATTTATTGTGATTGCTGATAGTTAATGATGACTAAGTCGATTTATAGTAAAGATTAGTTATTTTGTACTGCTGATAGTTATATCTTAATATGCAAGGAAGAAGATATAACTAAGTAATTAATTATTAAAATCACTAAAACCTAAATCACTGATGGAATCTGTGATTAGTTGGGCTTATTATCATTATAAAGTTCAGTTCAGTACGTTTTAGCTTATTCTGATTAAAATTTAGTGTTTTTTATTTGCATTTAATTGGAGATTTCGATCATTTTTAGGATTTGGTCATATTTCGATCATGAAAAAGAAAACCAAATCTTGTGAAAATTGTATGCCAAATGTTAGGCATGGCTTTTCTGACCTGACCAAGAAATATCAATCTGCTAGAATTACGGTTCAATTAAAAGAATTGGGGATGAATGAGTAATTATACAGTATAAGTGATTTATTACGGAATGCAGCTTTTTATACAGTATGACCGAAATTACATTAGATTTCGTCCATTTACTATATTAATAGCACAATATCCTGTTAAAAAGAAAAAAGGTAAGGAATGGGGATTTCTTGGAATCATCAGCCGATTACAAGATTGAAATTGAAACTATCCTGGTTTGGAGAAGCTAATCTCTAATGTGAAAAAAAAATGCCTACTTGGAGTTCAGATATTCAATGAAATAACATCTTTAGTGCCTCTGATCCAGAACCTGTTTCAGTGACGACGAAGCTTCCTTGATAAAAATTGCCCAGTCGCTGTTTTCAAGCATTACTTTGTCCGGAAACCTAATTTAAATCTAGTCCACTTTCTGCAAACAACAGTCATTGAATTTGAAACAAAGGGTAAAAAACTCTGTCGAACTTGTGAAAAATATGAAGAGTGAGTGTATATAATGTAAGTTAAGTGCTTGGAAAATTACAATTTGTATTCTATCGAAATGAAGGATATTCAACAAACTTCAAGATTAGTGACTTTCTTTCAAGCATTCAAGGAAGACGACCCAGAACATTTTTCAAATGCCCCCAATTATTTGCTGTAAACTGGAAAGGAGGTTTCCATTATAAAACCACTCTCTATCATCTCAAGTTACAATTAGAGATCATTTTTGTTTGAAAACTTACTCATTTGTTTACTGTAATTCTAAGAATGAGAGTGATGACTGAAAATGATTCTCGTGGGTATCATTTTGTATAATTTATTTCTGTGTAGCTAATCAATATGGAAACAAACGTATGATCAATAAATAAAGTTCGATCTAAATCATTTGAAATAAAGGTTTTTCTACTAATTAAGTACAATCGTAAGTACAATTTAACCTTAACTTAAATAAATGTTATAAACGAGGCCAAAGTTTATTTTAAGATTACACCTAAATATTTTGAAGATTAATCAGTCAGGTTTTATTACAAATAAAGCTCGATGACAGATTTACATTATATTGGAGATTATAATATCGATCATATTTTGAAATTTTTAGGCCATATTTTCTAATTTTAAGTCATAAATGCCTGCATATTTGCATGATTTTTTTTTTATAGATCATAAATATCCTTGTCCGAGTGTTCAGTTTCCGTTACTAGACAATAAGTATTAAATATTGATTGTTGATTATACTTTATTTATTTATACTAATGTATGATAATAATGTTTGTTAGTTATATAGGTGCCCAATTGTTTGTTGTCATTTCAATCTATATTTAGACCCGAAATATCGTTCTTACTGCGATTTCAGCTTCTTTGTGAATAGTCAGGACACAAATACAATGTCCCCTTATGAGGTTCAACAAGCCATCAAATTTCTAGAAAATAAATCTTCATCTGGACCTGATGAGGTCCCTTCCAGTTTTCTCAAAACAATAGCAGATGAAATTGCTCTCCCTCTAGGTCACATATTTAATATGTTAGCAACTGAAGGCGTCTTTCTTTCCTCTTTCAAACAGGCTAAAATTGTCCGGATATGGAAATCAGGAGGCGTGGAGAATATGGAAAATTATCGCCCAATTTCTGTAATAAATACCTTCTCAAAAATTTTAGAAAAGCTCTTTCATATTAAATTTACTAACTTCATCTTCGAAAGCGATTCCAGCTCACCAGCAACATGGCTTCACAAAATATAAAAACAATGAAACTGCGGTAATCGACTTAGCGGAATACATTAAAAAAAAGCATGGCTTCGAACAACAGTGTCTTAAGTCTTTTCCTTGACCTTTGATTCAAAAGACCTTGATTACCTATATCTTGATCAAAAAAAGCCTTTGATTCAATTGACATCAAAATATTACAAAGTAGATTAGAATATTTAGGCATAAGAAGTCCACTACTAGCATGGCTCTCCTCTTAACTCACCAAATGCCAATGCCAACTCACTGTAAAGGGCCACTCTTCTTCGTGATATTCAACACCTAGAGGGTTACCCCAAGGATCCATCTTATCTCCTCTACTATTTAATCTCAACAATGACGACTTTATTATTATTTCACCCTCTAACAAGTATATCTTCTATGCTGAAGACAGAACTCTTTTATTCACAAATAGAAATACTAACAAACTTCAACAATCCGTCCAGCAGTCACTTCTCCATCTTGAAACCTGGCTGTCATCAAATGGCCTAACTTTAAATACAAGCAAGACTGTCTTCATGTTCTTTCATCAAAAGAATAAAACAATTAACAATAAAACTTCTCAGTTACTTATAATAGATCCGCTTTGCAGTAGGTCCACTCTTTAAATATTTAGGCATCATCCTCCGTCTAGACCTATCGTGGAATTTACACTCAAAACAAATTGCTTACAAAATCTCTAAAAATCTCGGTATCGTTTAGGTAACTGGATTTTAAACTATCTCAGGTACTTCAGAATCTGTACTGGTCACTAATCCATTCCAGTCTCTGTTACGGTATTACAGTTTGGGGATCTCCTTCCAAATTCTATGCAAATATGATTCTGCAAGTGCAAAAATATTTCTAAGATTTGTGAATAAGAAACTACTCTACACACTCCCTTTGGTCAAAATATAAAATTATCCCCTTCTATCAAATCTATAAATACAGTTAACTCATAACCTATTATACAAGAATCTCCAACTATGCTCCAACTACGAAAGAAGAGCAGTCCGCTACACAGCTCCCAATCTTTGGAATAAAGTTCCCCAAGCTATTAGGAACAGTCTTAGTCTGGCTCAGACAAAACTAAAGAATTACTTCTCCACACCAAGTAATTTTCCAAGTTAAGTTCCACACTTGAATCAGCTGCCCACCCTTCCTACCATACTTCTTCTCTCTCCCCTTCTCCTCTGTTTCTTCGGTCTGAACTAAATAATACTTTATATGCATTATTTTTAATGTAAACATTTTAATTGAAATCTTATGTATGTAACCTTTCCTTATGACTCTTCTATAAGTTCTGAAATGTATATCTATGTTAACAATTCCTCGCCTGTGAGGACACTCTGTCTGCCTTCATGATGGGATCATCCTTAAGGCAACTGAGTGTCGCATCTGTAAATTGCTCAATTACTATTTATGAACGGTTAGAAAGACGAAGATTAATTGTAAGTAAAGGTTTAATGACTATTTTCCTACTTTTTTTATATTATGTGTAAGAAATATAGCTGCGTCTCCAAGAATAAATTTATTGGAGGAAATGTATTTATTAGGAAGAATAATAATATTTTGGGGATTAATTTTTCTATCTTTTTTTAGTGCTGCGTATAGATTATATCTTTTCTCATTAACTAACAGGGAAAGGTATTTTATGGTTTAAAGGAATTAAAAATTCCTGAGTACTTACTATTATTTTTTCTTTGGATATCTCTGAATATTTTAGTTTTAAAATTGATTTTATTTTATGGTACTTAAATAGTTTTAAAAAAATTCATTTGTGGAGCTGAGAATGTAATTGTGACTTTTAGCATTAATAGACAATAAATTATAAGTTCTTCATTAACAATGAAGTGTCCAGATGACTCCAATTAAAAGATTTTCGTTCTAAAGCTCCTTTTACTCATTCATAATATAAACCTAAAATTAAAACGATAATAAAAATAGATGAAGTTAGAAAAGGGAAAATTGATTGGGAAAATATTAAAATAATTGGTAAGGGTAGTAAAAGGGTAATTTCAACATCAAAAATTAAAAAAATAATAGCAATAAGAAAAACTCGTAAAGAAAAGGGGTATTCATGGAGAGTTTTCAGGATCAAATCCGCACTCAAATGGAGAAGATTTTTCTCGGTCTTAGAAAGTTTTTTTTAGATAGAATTACTGCTGCAAATATAACTATTGAGGATAAGATTGAGATAAAAATTATATTACGATAATATTACGATAATAGATAAGATGGATAACGAAGATATTTGTAAGAAAAAAACTCAGAGGCAATAAATTATTATTTTTAACATCACAATAAGAAACATACACGTACAAGAAAAAATGGAATCACTGATCTGTTTTTGGAAAATTTGATACGGGGAACCCAGAACAGCTGTTTCAGGCTTCCTAGCCTTCATCAGCTGGATTCGCCCAGTATCTTACAGTC
>JAFIDM010004315.1:3088723-3099455 GCA_023159025.1 Thereuonema tuberculata | reverse complement strand
ATTGTAACTGATAAATTAAATAATAAATTGTAACTGATAAATTAAATAATAAATAATAAATTGTAACTGATAATAAAGTAACTATTTTTTTTAATACTTTTTGGGCATCCTCTATATACTGAAGGACTAGGAACGATCTACATAGCAACGATGTAAATATATATACCAATAGTCAAGCAGATCCATCCATCCGTGTAGGTACACACAAAACGACACATACAGACTAATTGGTTTGATTAGACACGCTTTCCTCTTGGCCTCAAAAGAAATTAAATAAGCTCTTATTTTTTTTATGTAATGAATTAGCGTCTAGTAATTTCTACATTTAAAAAACAAAATTTACAATAGAATTAAGGTCTTTTTTCCACGCTATTGTCACGTATATATTTAGATATTTAATTGAAATGTATGGTTTTGTTGTAAATAAATACATCATAAGAAGCTTAGGATTTTCAATGTCTTAAGAAATACACTTGGAAGCCATCACGAAACAGGTTCTCGGTTGATTCGGAAAGAGATGTGAAGGTTGTTACAGATCAGGTTGTTTTAGTTTTAGTCTTGGCAAAGCAATATGTCACAGCTGACACTATGAAATTGGCGGCGGGAACAAGGGCCGTCCCATCTCGCATTATTCCTCCGTCCCATCACTGCTACCATACATCACATCGGCATTCTTTTGATGGGTGGAAAAGGTCGAGAGAAAAGAGAAAAAAAATCGTATAATACGGTTGGTGTGATCAATTCTGTGCACCGGTGAAAATTTGTTGACCGATGTTCGCAGAGGAAGAAAATTAACAATAAATTTTTGATAATCGTATATAACGGTTACCTGTACAGCGATAACAGTCGAGGGAGTAAATTCATCCATTCTTCATTTACGACTTATTTCATTTACTTCCGGTGGACGAGTGGCAATTACAATGGAAGACTTTTCTACTTTGGGGAAGCAATACCAGCACATTCATCACAAATAGATTAAAAAAAAAGTCGGCGCAAAAAAAAAACTGATATACTCTAGAAAATACTGCTCTAACAAATAGAAGCTAAACCAATTAATTTCGGCAAAAGTAATGTTTCTCTGGAGATTCTTTTTCTCTAAATATTGTAATGAATTATTGCCTGAAGTCAGAAAGCACTAGATCCAATTCCATTCAATTTTAGCTCTTTAAGTTTGATTCCGTCTTAATTCGAATCTTTAATGAAATTTACTTGTCGTCATTTTCCATATTTTGCTTTGGGGTTATAGTTTTAAAAAAGCAAGTGATAGTTTCAAAAAGGAGCTCCAATGCGTATATATTTCTTGGAAATGCAGTGATTGGATATTTGAAGGACATCAGTTAGATTCCCGCTAAAAACGAAGGAAGAATCAGTGATTGGTTGACTGAATAAGTGAAGTCTTATTCCACTTGACTATTTTTCTTCTTTGTTTGTCCATTTCTCCGTTTCAACTGAGACGGCTGGACGGATTTCTATAAAATTCAGAATATGGCTGATTTAGGATCCAATTTAAAACATATTTATTTTAATCTCTTATCTCCGATTTTTTTCCTCAAAAATGTCCTCTGTAAAGTCTCTCTCTAAAATGACTGGGCTAACTTCTTTAAAATTGAAAACATTACTTATTTATTTTCCAACTGAAAATTTGACTGTAATTATTTTAGATATCCATACATAACATTTCTGAAAATTGACACAAGATACGGTCAGTGGCCATTACGCTTTGGATAGCAGAGTATCCCTGCTTGCTTTTCATAAGTTTATCCCATGCTCTTGGGATCTGCTGCTCGGATATCATTTTTTCTGATTTGATTGATTTGTTTTAACGCTGAATATCCTTCCTGGAGCCACATTAACCGATGTGGACCATCCTAAATATTAGGCCAAATCTGATGGGAGGAGAATAATGAAAGGAGCAGAAAAACAAAAGAAAGAAAGGAAACAACCATGCCAGTGCCGGGATTCAGATATATTAGCCTCCTGGCATAGAAATAACTACGTATATGCGAAGCTATCCATCGCCTTTCAGGCATAATCTAGTGGGAAAGTGGTACTTTAAATATCAATTGACCTTTCTCTTCTCATGTATTTTTTTAATACAGTTAATTAATATATGGGAGGTCAAATGCAAAATGATATATGATTTTTTTCACCTTTTTTATAGCTTTTGTAGTTTTATTTTTTTTTTCAAAAATATTGAAAGATTCACAATTTAGATATTCTGTAGTTGAATCAATATAAAAATTTTATACATTTGCAAAAGTTTATTATTCAGTTGAATCTCTAAAACAAACAAATTCAAAGAAATAAAATTATCTGATATATTTTAATAAAAATAACTGTTCAAAATTCACCTTTTTTTACGTGATATTTAGACTAATTACTCTATTACAAATTCCCAAAATAGTGTTAGATTCGGCTAAAACCTTTGACGATTCATGCCTTGAAAATTCTTGCCTTCAAATGGAAAAATTCAGCCCAAATGTTTTTTTCTTCTTTATGCAAAGCAGCTATTTTCAAAAGCATCTGCGGAAAGTGATCCGGAAATGACGTAAAACGATATTAATCGCATCATTTATAGGACACTTTTAAGAAATACGATACGGTATGCTATTAAATAACTAATCAGCTTTGTTTAATTGTATTTGGTAGAGCATTGGTGTACGTCTCCGCAGTCTCAAGGTTAAGAAATTGTGAAGTAGAGACGGTGACTTAAGTGCTATCATAGATGGCCCACGAATTTCAATTTATTTTAGTCAGGCAACGAATAATATACTTTCGCAAATGTGCAACATCTTTACATTGAAACAACTGCAGAATATCTAACTTGTGAATCTAAATTATAATTGACTAAAGCAATATTCAAACTAGATTCTAAACATTTGAAAGTTGAATTCAAAGAGAATTGAGAAATGAGGTGTGTTTTTCAATGTGCAGTTGAACTCAGTGGTGATACCGAGATGGAAGGAGGATAATGAAGATCGTCTTTCAAAAGTATGACGAGGAACCAATCCATATGGAAAAGAATACTTTCCCTAGTGATAGGTTAAACAGATGAAGATCGCTGAGGATTTAGCCATTCACGAACAGATCAGAGCACCTTCCTACGTAATCTTATCAAATGAACTGTGAGACGCAGCAGGAAACTCAACAACCCGCAATCAACGGTGAGGTGAATGTTACGGAAGCGTCTACAAATTAAGCGATGTTGCCTAATGCTGCCGCCAGCGTTAACACCTGATGACCATAGGAAACATTTCTGCACAGAACTGCAGCAATTGATGGAAGCAGATTTTTCTGACAAGCTTATTTTTAGTGCTGAAGCAATGTTTCATTTGTGTGGAAAAGTCAATCGACACAATGTTAGAATTTGGGGGAATGAAAATCCCCATCGTTTTGTACAACATGAGCATACATCTCCCAAGGTCAACGTGTTCTTTGCTGTTTCCAAATTTAGGGTCTACGGCTCTTTTTTTTTCGTAGAATAGACAATAACAGAAATGACTTACCTCAATATGGTCACTGAATGACTCCTACCCCATCTGAGTGCGGACAGCGCTGATTTCGTACTATAACAGGATGCTGCCTCACCATATTTCCATCGGGACATAAACCAGCAGCCAGTATAGAACAGCGGTAGATTGGGCGCTGAACCGATGGTGATGAATTTTAATTACTCAAATAGAAACAAAGAAAGACTTCAACTAAATCACGTGTAGAGAACTAGTATAAGAGGCAATCAGGAGAAAGGAACTACTTCAATGAAACCCAAAACACTCAGAACCGTTTCTTATAACGTGATTAGATTAGATTAGATTAATTGAAAGTGGGTGGCAGGATTGCCGAGCACGTCGACCTGAAAGATCTTTTGTACTATCCCACGGAAAGAAGAGCAGAGGGAGAGAAAGACTGAGAAAGGATGGTGTGAGAAATGCAGGGGAAACGGGAGAACCCCGGGAAAACCTGCCCAGCGCGGATCGCCCCCATCAATGAAACCCACATGAGAACCGAACCCGGGACTCAGAGGTGAGAGGCCAGTGTCTTAGCGACATCGCCAACCGCGTGGCCTTATAACGTGATACAGTTAGTTTAATAGTTACTTATGATATGTAGCTCTTAAAAGTCCTGTATGAGCTTTGCAAAAATGAAAGGCAGGAGTCAATAACACCCTTTGCCTCTAATATTTTGTTTCTGAAAATTTCTTATTCCTAATCATATTTAAAAAAAAACAAACAAACTATTATTACTATATTTATCCAAGCATCGGAACTGCTTAAAATAATTGGTAATCGTGGAGTTTATTGTCCCAAATTAAAGATCAATAAAAAACCTACAACAGTAAATGACACAGTCATAAAATGTGAAATTTCACCACACTTGGGTCCCACCCCCGACCAACACCGGGCCCTTTTTTTCGGGCACCGAAGTTTGCCGGTATTGGTCCCGTCTCTACCGCCGACGGTAAGCCTAGGTCTGGCAGGAGGCCGGCGATACCAGACTTCAGAACGCGGTACACGAAAACAGAGCTTACGAGGGCCCGTTGTCGGTCGGGGGGCGGGACACTTAGGTATCCGCGCGGCCATCCACCCACCCAAGTGTAGTGATATTTCACATTTTCTGACTGTGTCATTTACTGTTGTAGGTTTTTTTATTGTTCTTTAATTTGGTACGCTAAACTCCACGATTACCAAATAATTTTGGACAAAAATTAAAAAATAAATTGGCAAAATAACATTGGACAATAGGTTGAACAACTCTTCACAACTTGGCTCATAATAACTACATACGATCTAGTAAGTAGTTAGCTCAATACTACTCCAGTATAACCTTCACCATATCTACAACTTATATGTCTCAAAAGAAACTCTATTTCCTGCCCAAAATGTTTTCTTAACTCCCTCATTATAGAATATTTTATACTGTGTTGAGCCAGCTCAACCAATTAAAAATGACCAACACTCTCATTTTTAATAAATGAGTTTCTATGTTTAAAAGAAAATAAATTACCATTATATCGCGTCGACTCTAATATGATTTTTACCAAATTCCCTACTTTGAGGAAGTGAAATACGGCACAGGAATAGCCTAATTACTAGTGATTCCTGTTAATAATGCAGATGACAAACCAGTTTCAAATACATATAATGAGTTATTAACTTTCATTACAGCAAAGTTTAATGAATGTTAATAAGTTTTAGAACTTCTACTAACCAAATCTGGTAAATCAGATCCCACCCAAAACAGTTCATGTAAAATAAGTTGCCAAGACTCACACGCTCATAATGCTTTCACTGGTAAAAAGATATGAGATCTCATGTAGAGCCAAGCCCCTAACTCTACAAGGCCTAACTCTACAAGCCCTAACTCTAAAAACCCTATATCTTGGTCAAAAAGTATGGCTTGGCCGTTTCATGGAACTATTTCATCTCACCCAAAACATTTCATGTAAAATACGTTGCCAAGATGCTCATAATGCTTTCACTGTTAAAAAGTTATCAGATCTCATGTAGAGCCAAGCCCCTCATTCTACATGCCTAACTCTAAAAACCCTAATATCTTGGTAAAAAAGTATGCCTTGGCATACTCCATATCCTTGTGTGTGTTACCACTTGATAAACACACACACGTGCTCACATCTATCATCGACAAGATCAGTGCAAACAATCTCCGCCAGGCGCGCAAGTGCTTCCCGCACAAAAAACAACATTTGCATAATCTCGACAATTGGTCCGTGGGACCATGCTTACCATTGGCTGTTGATGGGTTATTCGCCTATTAAAGAAGCTGGAGGTCCATCCAATAACATTCACTGAAGTTGCCACGCAGCGACGTGGCGAAACTAGTCTGACTTTTTATTGTATATATGTTTTTATTTTTAATCACTTTTTTAGACTGTGTGTTGGCTATAAGAACTTATCTCACCTTAATTTTCTTTTGAAATTCTGACAAATTATTTAACAAATTCACAGGATGGCTCCACTTGAAACTCCAAACAAACTGTAATACCAAAACGAAGCTCATGAAGGGATCGGGATTCTATATATCTGAGCCATCTGTTCATAAGTGTGATAATTAAGACGGTAAACGACTTGATCCGCAATTGGTTCCTGATCCACAACTGGCTCCCTTACCTTATTTGTTGATATTTACAAAGAACATGTTACTTATTTGCTAATGTTTAATGTTATCAAAAAAAATCCTAAGTTAATTTGTAAATGAAATTGAAGTTCTTCATTATGTGTTTCTGCGCCACATTCGCAGTTATCTTTGATCTTTAAAAATCAATTTTGATTTTTAAATTTATTTTGAAATTCCTCGGATGTATTTTGAACAGTTACCTAAATATAAGTAAAAAAAACTCACCGTAGGATTCGCCAGGAGAAAGATAACAAACGTATCACAGTTAGCGTTCGATCTGTACCATTAATAAAATAAACAAAAATAATAAGCTTTGCAGAGAAATTGATGTTTCATAGTCAAAAAATCTACAGATTGCAATTATATCAATGAATACCGAAAATAAAATTATTTTAAAATAAAATCTAATTTCAAGAGGTTTTCTACATGAAGTAGATCATCATTGGAACTTAGAGTTATGCAATTTGTTTCAAAGAACAATTGACCGTTCATATAGTCTATAGACACATTGAACTGAATGGAATAATTTCAACAGTTGACAATTTCATCAACTTACACTAATAGTTAATAATTGTAGTAATTATCTCTTAAATTTAAATATCATCAGGATATCTCTTGTAGGATTCCACATCACGGATACTCCAGATACAACTCAATCTGTCCTGATTAAAACTTCAGTTTTCTGTTATTCATTGCTAATTAAATTGCACAGCATTAATAGTTTATTAGTATTAAGTTAAGAAATCTTTCTGAATATCATTTGAAAAACCATTCGATGTGTTGCCAACCCATTACCTATTTGCTAATTGTTTTCCTAGATATTCCCACTACTTCGTCATTAAGTTAAATCCAATATCTAAATACTGAGTGTTTGCTAAAAATACCAAGACATATCACTGACTAGTTGTATAAAAGCAAAACAGTAAAAAATATTCAATAAACATATGTCCAATAAGCATAAAGCCCATTCTTACATTAGATGTGTAATGTATTATTGAGCGCCTAATATTCTAAGGATCTGTTACTTGCAATATCGATACTATGTATGTTTTAAGTATAATGTTCCAGAAATTAACTGTTAACAGATACAGCTGTTAACGAAATAAGTTATCAACGAAGTTCTTGCATCAAGGAAATGTCCTAAATGACCTACACCTACCTCAATACAAAACTCAGGATAGCGAACGTCTAACCAAATATCCCGGTGTTTCAGCTGTAGAATTCCAGCGGTTCAAAGATAAACACGTGGCGTAATAAACATTGTTTTTCATATGGTCCAAAAGATAAAAATCGAGACGATTTAAAGCTAGGAATGGTACAGAAGTAACTGGGCCACCCCGACCAATTGAGCCCGGTCGGGGTGACCCACAATTATCACTCAAAAGTGATAATTGAGCTCGGACCTCATGAGCCGGAAAGCTTCAAAATGGGAACTTGAACTATAACTGAACTATAACTGGAAGAAGCAACAATTATCCGATAACTCAAAATAACATTCCACATATTTAAAGAAAAGTACTGTTGGATTTTTGGACGATTCCAAGTAGGTTTTCCTGCATCATAAATGCGCATTCTGAAAATTCATAATACCATTTTCGAAAATAAAGCTTCATCATTTAATTAAATTATAGATATAAAGTTAGTAATATCATTATGGTGATCAAGAAACCAACGACAAAACTGGACCTTAAAGGAAACTCATGATTTGAGCAATTCATGAAGCACCTTCCAAACATCTATTTTTGCTTTGTGCTTCTACTTACTACTGGGTTAGCGGTGAATATTGCAAGATTTTTGAGCTCCCCATTGTTTGTCTCTGGCTCAAATTTGCTCCTCTCTCTGAGGCCTTGATCTACGGCAGCAAATGGTGCTTGATGAAGCAGGTATGGGCCTACCTGGTAAATTTCTTTGTATAACATAACTGCTTTCTATCCAGTTCCTTGAGTCAGTTCCTTAAGTCTATATATAAAACGCATTTCAGCGATTTCAGAAAAAGAATGCAAAACCTTTACTGTTCGGAGTAATGCAATTACGTAATTAGGAAAAAACGAATGGAAGAAAATTTTTTTTTGATATTTAATAACTCATTTCAAGTACATTCACAATAATCTTTGGTGAAAGCTTATAACAATCGTGCCATTTAACGAGAGATGTTATGTAATGCAATGTAACGAAATATATCTAGCACCGCGACCTAAGATATATTGTACTACCCAACATTAATTCCCAAAAATTCCTTCACCAAGAGATGGATGCTGGCTCTATCTTGAAACAAACGAAATTACATAACACATTATTTATCTTTGCGTCATCAAACAGTCTGTATATATACACTCTCGATATTTAGAACTATGATTTCCTAAAAATATGGTTATTGGACATTTTCTATTGATTTATCTTATTAGAACTAGTCATTTACGGTTTTTGGAATATAAATAAAGGTATGAAGATTTATTCAATAATGTAATTAAAAATACTAATACTACATAGCGGTTTGATTTAATTACATACAACGCTTTTGTTTCTGGAAGAATTATAAACTATAATAAATTTCATTATTCCCATCGGAAAAGAATTTAATGCTATTTAAATGCTGTAGGTGCTAAAATGAAGATAAATCTTAACTTTATTTTGATTGAATGCATTTTACTTTTACCCCTTTCGTTTTGTCTCTAGTTACAAAACTCTTTCTGTCTATGTTTTCTAGATAGTATAAGCTTACATAATAAAGACTATATTTTATAAGGGGCTTTCTTAAAGACTCTTGAATTCTTGATGATAGAATTCTTAAACAGAAATTCCCCATTCCTAATACAAGGGTTTTCTAAAGAACATCTTTCCTTCTACTTATATACTTATTCCACAAACATCCATTACGCATTTATCTGTCTGTATTATATCTCATTCAAGTCTTCCTACTCTAGTTTCCAATTTCTTTCTAAGTTTTCTTTGTAATCTTTAGGATTCTTTCAGCTACTATGAAAGCTACAAAGAGATTCTATCTTTTATTCTGAGAAAAATTCAGAATAAGCCTGTAACACAAAACATTGCTGCACAATATAGCAGATTACAATCTAATTCAATACAATACAGTACAAAAGTTATCAAACGTAACAGAATATAATAAAATAATATCTTATTAGTGTCATTCAAAGGCAAAAAAGAAATGGAATTCATGTCGAGCAATAGAAAAGCTATACAGATATAGATAAAGATATCAAGTGGATACAAAGTTATCCTACAAAGAATAATTCTAACTCGAGATCGCCATCTTGACTGTCGAAGTCTCATAAAAAAAGTTATATATGATTTCAAATTATAAGAACAGTATTAAAGAAGTTTTTATGCTATTATTAAGAATGGGAATAAGGATTTTTTATTTTGTTTCGTTTATTTCTTTAGGTAGAACGAAGTCATTGAATTCTCTTGATGGAATTTGAGAAAGTAATTTCAAAATAATAATTAGTTAAAGCATTACTATTTCATTAACAATCATTCGTAAAGTAACGTCTTAAAGCTAATTATGGTGATTGTAAGGTTAGTAACGAGATCGATTTATTTGTCCACGAAAGTGTTATTAAATCTTCTGAATATTGATATCTTTATTGCTTTTAAATGATATGCAAAGTAATCAAAAATATTTGAAAATATTTAAAAAAAATACTTTTATTTGTTTATTGATTGAGCAAACGAAGTCTAACTACTGTTTGTTTTTGTTGACGGAAACCTTCAGCGTGTGAGGTCTCCTACGATTTCATCAAAATAGGGATGAGGAGAAATAAAGAGGGGATGTTTACTTTTTATCAGTGTTAGTTTACTACTAGCTGCGTTCTATTTGCGCTTTTCGGGAAAGAATTATGGAAAATTATTGATTTTTTTTATGGGGGCGAAAATACACGTGCGTGCTACTTAAAAAAAAAACAGGTCTTAGGAAAGTGCCCATCTCAGCGTATCACCCCTCTGCGGAGTAGAATCGTCCGCCAGTAGCGGTCTGGTTTTCGAAAACGAATGGTAGTCACTCTTAACTTTTCTCCCATGTTTTGTTCATATGTCCGTTAGTTTGTTCTTTGGCCTAATACGTTCTTAACGGTTTGACTGATTTCTTTACAATTTGGTAAAATAAAATATGGTCCCACTTAAAACAGGAGCATAATTACTTTCGTCTACTCCACGCCCTATCTAAAAGACCCTGAGGGCTGCAGGCTTAGTCTCCCTCTTAGATAATGGCTAAGTGTATACGTTAAGCTTCAAACTTCCTACTTCTTTTCTCTGGAATTTCTCTAGAATTAGTCGGAAATTTCTTATGCTTGCGCAAATGGATAGGAAAGTAACAATATTCCTGTTACCTGGCAGTACGAATTGGTGCGAAATTCAATTGTTGGTGGACATACGTAGATACTCACTCACAATTATTTTAATAATACTTATTGAAGTTCATTTGAAAACCTTTGCTTTACTGTTGGTTGTGCGGTCTTAACTCTGACTTTAAACCATTTATATATCGGGGAGGGGCCGAAGGGCCTTGCCACCCCACATCTGGAAATCTCAAATTGTATAAATGAGCTCTATTGTCTTAGGTTTTCTTTTGGAGTGGGGG
>JAFIDM010004315.1:3061456-3078723 GCA_023159025.1 Thereuonema tuberculata | reverse complement strand
CCTAAAAACAACACGTAACAACATACGATGAAGAAAACAAACTCCTACTACTCCAAAGATAATCAATGTTTCGTCCTATTTATTCCAAGGACTTCTTCTGTATTCAATATAAATAAACAAAACAAAAATAATGAATGAAAGAGAAAAATTTACCTTCTCTTTTCTCTACAATACCAACTTAAAATATGTAACAAATAACTTCAATAAACATGACATTAACAATAATCTTTATTGTTAATATTGTTAATAATCTTTATTGTTTAAAAAAAAAACTTCATGTTTATTGAAGTCATTAGTTACATATTTTAAGTTGGTATTGTAGAGAAAAGAGAAGGTAAAATTTTCTCTTTCATTCCATATTTTTGTTTTGTTTATTTATGTTGTATCCAGAAGAAGTCCTTGAAATAAATAGGACGAAATATTGATTATCTTTGGAGTAGGAGTTTGTTTTCTTCATCGTATGTATGTATATAATTTAAGATAACTAATAGATTCAAGACTGAGTTCTGTACTTCAGTTTTTTTTTTTTGCCTAAAACAATTTTTTATTCTTTACAAAAGACAAGAGCCTGACAGACATAAGATCTGATTCGACAATAAAAATTTACAAGCTAAACATACAAATTCATATATAAATTTTCAGTGGCATTACACATTTTATTCAAGGTGTCTTACAAAAGTGCACATCCTTCTTCACACAATGAACACAGTCCAGTTTTTTTTTTGTACAGTATAGTTGTCACACGTTTCGTGGAACCAAGTTTTGTATTCCAAACACTGTATCCAGTTTCTTGAAGACCGTTTGTCGCAATAATAACCGCTGCAGTCACCACAGTAGAGATCTTTTTCTTCCTTCTTTTAAATTTTATTCAAAATTAATATTTGGCCAAAATTTTAAACATACAATAAAGTATTCTCTTCATATGGAAATAAATATATTAATCACTTAGCCAAATAATAAAAAATGTAACGTTAGTGAACGTCGTTGGCTGCAAATGGGATGGCGGTAATACCTGCACTCGTCATGGCGTTATTTCCTGCAATCGCCATCTTGAATTTCCCCAAAATATTTCTGGTAAATATTGAACATGTATTTACGCAGAAAAATTGTAAAAATGTAGCTAATAATAACAGTCAAAGCAATTTCAGTAAATATTTTATAATTTTATGTATACTTAATTTGACTACCAATGAATATTCCGATGGATCCATTAGCAGTTGATTCACGTTCGCAATTCACTCCTTCAAGTCTCATCTCCAATTGAAACATTTCACGAGGGAACTAGCCTTGACTATAGTTGCCTTGGGTAACTCACGTGACAACAAAACCACTGACAAGTGCTGCTGCCTCCCAGATATTGCACAAACTAAGCTGTTCAAAATAAATGGCGTTATAACCTGCATGGCGTTATTACCATCAGTTACCCTAATCTAAATACAATATTTGAAACGATCTCCTTTCAGTATTGTAGGTAGGCACAAATTATAGAAAGCTAGATCTTAAGAGAAAATCTGAATCTGAAATTAAAATTGCCTTTTTGTCGTATTAGAAATTTTGCAATTTGATACATATTCAAGCATCTTTTCGTTTTAATTTTGAAGTTTAGATAATTGCGGTTGTTTTAAAGAATTTCTTACTAAGTATTTTCGATTAAAAAAATGCGTTTAAATAAAATGTAATGTGATGTCACATATCTGAACCCCTCTCCGTTCCTCGTCACAGTTTGCCACGCCAAGCGCCCCTCAACATAAGTACATACCGGGTGATCCAGAAATAACAGGAGGTGTTCGGAGCCCTGTAGCGAATGATATACTGGGAGAAATAAAACAAAATTTGGCCACCATACACATTAAAGTATGCGGTTTCGATTTGTCAAGAAAAAAAATTAGTACAAAACAACGCCGATAGGGGAAATACTGGCGCTGCAAGCGCATAATGTGTGAAAAAAGAATACATAACTGCCAATGGAAACAGTAAATAACAACACACCAATACCAATGAAAAACGTTTATGTTAGCAACCTACAAATTTGGCTCAAGGTTACCACCAGCCTGATGTTCCATTAATTGCATGCGGTACACGAGGTTTTCGACGGTGGCTCGCAGCATATCGGCATTTATTCGTCTGACATGTAACATTATTTGATCTTTTAAGGTAGGAATGTCAGGAACATGTCGTTGATACACAATGCTTTTCAGATAGCCCCGCAACCAGAAATCGCAAGGATTCAGATCAGGGGACCTCGGAGGCCAATTCATGGGAAATGCGCGACTAATTACTCTAGCGTCTGTGAAATGTTGACGCAGAACACCCTTCACCCGACGTCCGATGTGTGGTGACGCACCATCTTGCATGGAAATGGTGGAATAGATACAATTTCTTAGCTGCAGTTGAGGTATCACAAAGTTCTCGAGCATATCGGCATACTTGTCGGAATTGACAGAACAAGTCACTAGTCCATTTCTACCAACTTCTTCATAAAAACTTCTTGACCAAATACGGCAGTTGTGTGTGTTGATATCACCGTGCACATGGAAGTGAGCTTCATCGCTCCATAATATCCGCCACGGCCACTAGTCATCCACTTCCAATCGAGCCAAAAATCTCAAAGCAAACTCTAATCGGGTATTTCTCTCCCCTGGGAGCAATTCTAGAATGGGTGTTATCTTATACGGATAAAATTTCAGGATCTTACGCAATATCTTCTGCACCGTCGACAACGGGATATCTGTTTGTCGTGATATTAAACGTGCACTGCTGGTACCCTACTTATTAGCTATCGCCTGATCCTGAACGGCAGTTGGAACGTCTTCAACTTGCTTCTGCTTGATATGTTTACGTCCTCGGCCTGGTTGCACATCAAGAGTTCCTGTTCTTTCAAATTTTTCAACCATTTTTCCTAAGTTAGTTATGGTCATCGGTCCTCTACGTAACTGTTTTAACCGCCGGTATTCACGAAGAGCAGCATTGGCATTTTCATCCCGCTGATAAAACAGCTTGACTAATAAGGCAAGATCACGTAGTGTCAACGCCATCGCCGGGCAACTTCTTGCGAATGACTAGAATTCCCGCAACCTCTCCCTTTATCCTCGATATCGTGCCACAAAGTACCCGTACATGCAAATTTCATGATGCATTTTTCGACCGCAGCGCCAGAATTTCCCCTATCGGCGTTTTTTGGTACAAATTTTTTTTTCTTGACAAATCGAAACCGCATACTTTAATGTGTACGGTGGCCAAATTTTGTTCTATTTCGTCCAGTACTTAACACGCTGCAGGGCTCCGAACACCTCCTGTTATTTCTGTTATTTCTTGTCCAAACAGACAAACAAAGAAACAGGACAGAAAAGGACAAACAGACGAAAACTATTCAGGTTGAACAGCAGACGTAGTGCACAGGGGTTATTCTTAGTCCAGTTTATCTGCTTCGAAGTAAAGTTCTCACAACTCTTTTAAACTTTTTGCATTATATATGCATCCTTTACATAATTTATAATCAATTTAACCAATTAATAACCTGTAACAAATATATTAATAAATTAGCATTTGTTAAAATTAAGTTATTAATAATTCTAAATTGTTTACGTTTAATTAAATAGTTAATAAAAAGAAAAGCTTTAGAAACGTAATGAAATAAATATTTAATGGTTTGAGTCCATTATTCATTTTATCATTTATTTTACTTTATTTTACTTTAATTAGGTCATTAAAGATGCAAATAGTAACCAGAGGTTAGTAATTTCTGAAGATTTTGTAAAGATATATACATTTTCACTCTTGTATGTCTTTAAATTCTGTTGTAATTAAATGTTGTTTTTCTTAAAGAAATATTGGAAATCATTTATCTAAATAAAATCAAATACTCAAAATTCTTAAAGTTTAGCATAAAGTTAAAAAAAGTCAAATAAAAATAACATTTTGAAAAATCGTTTAAACGATTTGTGTTTGTTATTTCAGTGTATTTTTAGATTGCTTTAGTTATAGCAGAAATCTATTGATCGAAATAATAAAAATAAAAAACATAAAAACATTAATATTGATCTTTCAAGCTGTCCAATTCCTCTTTAATAATTCCAAGAACGAAAACTTATTTTTAATAATGCTTAGTGATGTCAATCAACAATACAATTATTCTTTTTTATCAAACGTACATCCAGATAATTTAACGTTCACTCCTCCTCGTTTTCCATTTTAAATTTTATGTCTTTTAAATTTTAAATCTAAAATGGAAAAAGAGGAGGAGGGAAAGTTAAATTATCTGTATATATGTTTGATAAAAAAGAATCATTGTAATTTGTACCTCAGACATTACAAAAAAGATTTTCAAAGTGATCACATTCTAAATTTTAAATCTGGGCATAGTTTTATGATCAAGAAGAATATTATTGATAATTACATCTATAGATTGGATAAAAATTCAAGTTGTTAATCTGATTTTAAGAAAGGAATTGAAAATATGAAGATGATTTTGAAGAAAAATGATTATAAGAGTAGTTTTATAAATACAGCAATAAATAATTATGATAAAATTAAGATTACAGAATTAGATAGAAACAAAAATAAAGAAACAACAATAGCACATTATTTAAATGAAATGGTAGGAATTTGCATGAAGAAAAGCAAAAAAGATATAATACCGTATATACTCCAATAGAGGCCCCGGCGTTTATTTGCAAAACTAACCTCGGCTCCCGGCGCTTGATAGAGACCGAATGCTATTAGAGGCCGGCCATTAGTAACAAAAACCTTCAGAACGCAATATTTTTACACATAAATACCGGCTAATATTGCAAACAGCTACTTTATTTGAATTTCACATGCTACATATTGCCATGTATTTTTACCAGTCTTGTCTTTCTGTACCTTTCGCTGCTATTCGTCGTCCGAATCCGCAATGACGGCTTCGTTGTTGTCCTGGACAATACATGGTCTTCAAGTTCGTCTCTAACTTTCTTGGTTCCTCCTCCTTCTAAGCGCTTTCTGCTTGCACCTTTGTCCACTTTCGCAGACACAAGATTATAATATTGTTTCTTCCGCTCTCTGATTCTTTTCGGATGAACAGCGTAATGACGAGCGGCCGAAAACGGAAGTTTCTTTCGCGTATTCCACCGCGCGAATCTTAAAGGCAATGTCAAATGACCGTTTCGGCGGCATTTAGTAAGGCAATGTACCGTAAGGTATTAGGCACGACTATAAAGATACGGACGCTTACGCTAGTACCGATAGGCAAATATCAAAGACCCGGCTACTATTAGAGACCGGCTACTATTTGCCGTGTTCCCTCTGTAGCCCGGCGTTTATTTGAGACCGGCGACAATAAGAGCCTCGGCGTTTATTGGAGCATATACGGTAATTGATGAATTTAAAAAATTATGATTATTGAGGTAATAATGTTAGTAACTAAAACAATTGTATTGAATCATAAGGATTGTAGCATTTAATTGCAGAAATCAAATAATTGTAACTGAAATAATAATGTTTGTAGCATTTAAAGGGTAGATAAGGTTGGTTATCAACTATATCTAAGAAGTGTACGTGTATGAAATCACCTGATTGTATATTATTGTAACTGACAATCTTGAAAAAGGAAGAAAGAAAATGTTCTTCCGAAAATTCGGAATTAAAATATATTTTTTATTTAATATGAAGCGTAGATGAAGTATTTTAACTCTGATAAGACCTATTGTGACATATGAGGCAGAATTATGGACGTTAACAAAGAATGTATGTACAAGACTTGCAATATTTGAACGGAAGATATTAAGAAGAATCCTGGGAACGGTCAAACAAGGAGACTGCTAGAGAAGAAGATATAACAATGAACTATATAAACATTATAATGGAATAAATATGGAGACACATGTTAAATTAATAAGGTTGAGATGGTTAAGACATTTGATAAGAATGGACAACAATATGAAAGTTAAGAAAGTTTACAATGGAAAGCCAGAGGGTATAAGGAATAGAGGAAGACCGAAATTAAGATCGATGGATAATGTAAGGAATGATAAAAAGTAATTTAGAATTATAAATTGGAAAAAAAGGCGGAAAACAGAGAAAAATGGAAAATGGCTCTGAAGGAGGTTAAGGCCCAAATGAGGCTATAAGACCAAACAAGAAGAAGAAGAAGTTAGGCTCAAATAGTCTTGGATTCCCAAGCTTGACATCACTCTAGATGATACTGTCTGTGTTGGGTTGTCAGTAAAAGACGTCTTAAGGAAGTCGAAACGAAGTCACACCGCTTCCAGTCGTTGAATTTAAGTGTCTTTGGATGGAGGACAAGACGCATTGGTGTTGTTATGACTTCTCTGCTGATTGAACGATTCCCTAGAGCACTTGTTTCCCTGGGATATCAAGATTCCACGTATGGTCTGCCCTCCTAGACTCATTCTTGCCAACATCGTCTGCTTGTCTTGCTGCTCCTATCCAAGTGGCGGCTAACACATCTGCATGATCATCTACCGTTTCTTAAGCCTATGGCAGCGACCTCTATCAAACTATCTCGGTGGATGATACTGTCGACAGGTGTATCGAAACAAATTCAAGTAACAGGAAAACCAATTAACTTTGTCCGTCCGCTACTTATATTACCTCAGAATGCTTCCGTCTCATAACCAGTGAAAATGCTTCTCAGTATGATGGATTGGCGAGGAAATTTTAATCTACTAGGCTACATATCCTAAAGGCTTTTGCAGATTGGGTTTTTCGGCTCTCGCTTTGTATTTTAGGAGGAATATTTTTTTTTTGCAACAAAATGTATGAACAGAGTTATTAGTATCCATTAGGTACATCCCAGCTATCCATTGCATAAAGAGCATTTTAATGATTGGGTTGAGGTGGAGACTAAAATAATCGCGCTCAGGAATATATGCATTATACTAATTTTAAAAAAAAATCAGCCCACGCCTTTTATTGAGAGTTTTCGGTGTTATTTATCGAAAAGGTTAAAGGAGTTGGATAACAAAACAAATGTGCCTAAATTATTTAAGTCGTAACATTAATTGAACTATGTAGTAAGTTTTATCGAAATCTGACCATTCGTTTTAACGTAATACGCAAACAAAACAGAGCAAAAACATTGTTCAAGTGGAATTTGAAAGACTTCGCATGCGCAGTCAATAAACCTTAACATATCCTCACAATTTCCAAAGATGTTTTTACTGGCGTTGCAGAAATCTCATTAAAAAATCAATCCACTCTAACTGGCTTGATTTGAAAAGAACCAGTTGTTTGTGTTTTTAAAGTCAATCAACGAAAAAATGATTGTTGAAATCAAAGAAATCATGTTTTCGAAATTTATATAAAAAGCATAATCCACTTTTTTTAAACGATTTTGAAGACATTGATCGTAAGACATAAACAACATTCATGGAATGATAAGAACCATGTGATTTAGACACTGTTTCCTTGGAGATTACTGATAGATTTTTCTAGAATTCAAATTAATAAAATAAAACAGAGAAAATTTCTTTTCATTACTACATATAACTTCATTGCAGCTCCCTGAAAAACCTTGCATATTTAAAAATGCTAAGATTAACAAATAAAAATTCAAATTTTAATGCTTTTTATTATTTTTCTATTTATAGATAGGTACTATCTGATAAATAACGAAGTTGGTTCAGGAAAATATATTTTTTTCCTATGGGCTGAGCGGGCAAAATCTTAGTATTTCATAATTTTTCTAGTTATTCTTCTATGGTCTTTTTTGTGCGCTTGCCTTTTTTGTCTGTTTCACGCTAAAACAGCTGGATAGATTTCCATAAAATTTGATAAGTTGCTTATTCACGGTTTAACTTAAAGCTTAGATCTAATCACTTTGGTCTCTACTCTTCCCATCCCTCAAAAAATGAGCCCTGAAACCAATCAACAAAACGGCTAAATATATTTCTTTAAAATTTAATGCAATGTTTCTTTATAGTCAGACTTAAATATCAGCATGATTATTTTGAGATCCATCCAACAACTCATTCCTTGAAATTGAAACCCCATCCATTGTATGTTCAGTTTTTAGTATTCTACGAAAGCTGAGCGTGTGTGCAGTATAAAAAATAATATATTTTTATAATTCATATTGGACTTTGTACGTAGAATAAATTCTGACTGTTTTTTTGAGACAGGTGTGCTTATAGTGTGTGTCTGTGTATGTGTATGGATGTGATGGAGAAAGTCTGTGCTATGTGTGAGACACGATGCACGAGAGAAAGTTATTGATAATCTTATTGGGATTGTAAAACCAAATCTTCACGAAACTTGTTTTATGGTTGTTAAAAAAAAATTACAAAAATAATAAAATAACGACAAAATCAGAAATATTTGAAGGTATTATTACTTATGACAACCGTAAACTCTTTGCACGGAAAGATTATTATTATAACAGTAATTGCCAGTTGTTGTCATTATAAATAAATGATAATATTTTTTTCCATGAATAATAATAACTTCATGGCAGAAAGGAGGTGAGTGTCTTTTATTCTCCGATCTCGATGTTAATTTCATATCTAGGGCTTATGAAATAGAAGTTACAATGTAGGACTACAACATTAATTTTAAATACCATGGGGCTTTAATACCAACTGGAAAAGTTTCAATTTCTTCGTCATCCACATCACAACAACTCTTTTGTGTAATTCCAGGGAAGCATGGCTATTTCTTTTAGTTTTATATATTTTTCTAAGTTCGCAAATTCTTTTCGTATGATTTACCACACTACCAAAATTAAATGAAATTCTCTTTATAATTATATTTTTAGAGCATCATTGAGTAGAAATGAGTTATTCACGTCCTTTCTGGGATCAATCAATTCGCTTAATTCTTGCCAAGTTTATAAAAAGGGAAATGTGCCAACATTTTTTTTCTTTTAAATCCTCTGCTCAATCCATTTTATGTATTTTAAATGGAAGATTTCAGGTATGAATTAAGTTCCGGTTCACATAGATCAAGCAAAAATGTATAATTCATGTTCTCCTATTTTGGAATAAAGCGGAGAAAAGACGTTTTATCAAAAGTTTTCGGAACGATTCGCTGCAAACTTATTAGCTAGTTGAAACCGACTGCATAATTTATGAAATTTGAATAAATGGAGGAAAAAAAATAATAACTTTTTTCTTATTACGACTTTCTGAAAGTTTAGGACGAAAGAAAATATAATTTTAGTGAGGAATCTATAGTTCTAAAGAGAAGATAACATTACACACGTTAAATTTTCGGTTTTTTTTTAGCTTCTATTACACCATGAGGTTTTTATGTGTTTTGTTTATGAAAATAGTTTTTTCAGATAAAAAAAAGCCATTTAATTGAGCATACAAAGTGTTATTATTCCACTTGAACATATTTCACCTGTTTAGATGTTTTTCTGTTTCTGTTTGAATGCAAATCACGTTAAAATGGCCGGACTGATTGACTGACATTAAAATTTGATGCTGTACTTAAAACACAACTATTTTGAATTCATCTTCCGCCATTCCTCAAAATTGAGTCCTGAATGCTCATTACCTACTATGGGAGAGATAGCTAACTTACGATCTCCAAACTGTTCTGTTTTAATCTCCATAGCAATATGTAACATCGTTTCTTGTATCAAATAAAAACCATTGGAAATTACAACTTATTTTTCAAAAACAAAATGGCGGGTGTTCTCTGCATATTAGCGTTTAGAAACAGCATTAAAATATTATAAAATATTTCATTTCGTATGAGAACCATTAAGTAACAATAAAGTTAATGAAAATATAACGATATAAAAGTGTACGCGTGGCAATGATATTGTGCACACTGATGGAATTTTAAAATTCTGTAATTTTTGTGTAAGATGTTTCTTACATGAAAGCCATGATGTGAAATGTACCAAGTTAAAAATCTTTCATGTCACGATACGTAATAAATTGTAAGGCTAAAGCCAAATCATCAATACATGAAACTCCAGTAAAAAGTTATATTAAATCTGAACACTGAACATCTAAATTCCGAGAAGTAAAACATTTGTAACCCAAGATTACTTACATATCCGTACAGTAAGTCAAACGATATTCCATTACATATGAAACGAAAAGTAAAATAAAGAATAACGCTACAGTTTTTATCTTATAAATTCTAAAAATTAAACTATACTAATTTGTTTAATTTTTTTTCACGCTAAATTCTTCTTTAGACAGATCCCAAGGATCCTGCCTAGCCCTCTGTAGAATGGCTACCAGGTTTGTTATCCGAGGGTTCAAAGCGAGCTAGCATCGAGGTGTCTTCTCGATCTCAACTTAGTCCTTTGGTCCAGAGAAACCACCCACAAGTCTGCATAATGAATAAGGGCCACATAATCCTATAGTAGAGGTCTTTACTTAACTTAGTATATTGTTTAACTTAATATTAATCTCAATCACATACCCTAATATGAGTGCAACTTATTCGTAATTGTAGATTAGCAAACAAAAGCATTTAAATTCCATGGAGTTTTAACACGCAGAAACAATATTTGCTTGTTGTATTAGTTATTAGACGTACTGCCTAACGGTTGATCTGAAAACGAAAAGTAGTTAAAGGACAAGTGAAATGTTCAGTTACCCATCTCATAGTAGACTGAGCTTCTAATGTACCCGTGCTGTGTTTGACGACGGAGACAAGAGTAGATGAAGACTAAAATAATCGGCTTCATATTTTAAATTGCACCATAATAAGCAACGTAACAAATCTTAAAGAACTTTTCCAGCCGTTTTATGAGGAATTTCGATTTTTTGTTTTTGAGGTATAAAGGGTTCTAGAAGAAACTAAACACGCTTTCAGTTGGACCTCAAATAAACTATGTATCATATTTGATGGAACTGCTTTAAACCGTATATTAACATGATTGATGTATTAAACTAACAACCAGAAAAGAAAAAGTCAAGTGGAATAGTAACAATACATTGGCTATATTCGGTATTCAGTCAGGTAATTATTGTATTACATTTGAAAAAGACTAATTATTAAATAACCTAATTCTTATAAAACTACTCATTATTTACTTACTCGTTATTGTTTTCTCGTATGACTGTTGCTATGGTAACGTGAAGAGAACATAGTGTTTGCGAAATTGTTATTTACAGAAAAAACAGACCCTTACTGTCAGTCGTGACTGAACACGATAAGTGGCTCAAATTATGTTAATTGCTTTACCATCGAAATATTCACTACATTAAAATAAAACATTAAAGCAAGGAGAGGCAAAGAAACACTACCATAAACTAAAAGAAATTACAAGGACAAAAATAACAAAAGTAGCTATTATTTTAAAAGAATGTATTTCAAATGGGAAAAAAGACTTAAGATTGTGTTCTTTAAAAATAATAACCAAAAAATCGTTTTCAGTGAATATTTTCCGGTTTTTTTTATACGTTTTTTCCCATCGCTATTTTCTGTTGCTTAAAGATTTTTTCTGATGGTGCTTACAGCCTTATAATTTACATATTTCTATATATTAATATCTTAAATTTTTAAAGGCATTCTTCATCAACAGCTTTACAAGTCGTTATTCCAAATACTAAAATTTAAATAAATAAATAATACCTAAAATAAATTTGAACTTTATATATTAAACTTGTGCGATTTGCTTATCCATCAAACTTTAAAAACACGTTGAAAAGTTCAAAATCAGCTAAAACATTTAACACACAACGTTTCTGAGCATCCAGCGATTCCGTTTCTCAAATGTGTTTTGTTATCAGAAAAAAAGGGAGGTAAACTAGAAAAATGTCATGTTATTAAATGTTTTAAAGTTGCTTTTAAACGTTTCGGTGTTTTAAAGTTTGATAGATTAACATATATACTTCATTATAATAATATCATTATTTAGCAGAATGATGTAGTTAGGGTAACTTTTGAAAAAGAGTCCTTCTGAAAATGAAAAAGCTTCACGTCTCAGTAAAATGACATAAACTTGACTTCATAGCAACTTCATTGTGTGTATTTAAACGTATAAACATGCAAATTCTTTAATCTTAACATAACCACGCTGGAATTCTCATTTTCACTACTACATATTTAATATGTACATTTCCATTTTTTAGATTTGGACGTTAATGGCTGTTAATATGGGCTAAGCCATCGCTCTTGTTCTGGATCTGTAGAGTCAACCAAACGCATTGTTAATATAGTTATATACATGTCATTTAGCTCGTTCATGAAACCCAAATTCAATATTAAAGAGCTAGGGTGTAATTTAAGCCTATCTTTGTCAACTCGTTGAATTAATGTGGGTTAGTCTATCGATTACACATAATTTTCAACACTAGCAATTGGATAGTTTTCGCTATTCTTGAGGAATTAAAAACCACTAACACATTCCGTTTTAGATTAAAATGATAAATCATTCCTATTTTTCTAATAAATCCTAAATAATGCCTGTACGGTAACCACTGCATCATCTTCGGAAGAGAGTGAAATTTACAATGCAGAATGACAGACAATACATTATCATTAAATCTTCATCATTGTCGTTTTAATTTCCCAAAGGCAGGCAATAAATAAGCTGCAGCGGATTTGTTCTCTATGTATTGAGTGTCGCATTCATTTCTACGCTCTTTTAACTCCCACACCCCCACTTCTGTAACTTTCATGTCCGTGTTTTGTTTCCGGAGAGAAGTTTGCTGGAATGTGAATAGAACCAGCTTAATATATTTCAAAAAATAAAAAGATATTTTATTTTTAAAACCGCAAGGTAGCTAACGCAAGATATTATAAAGATGATGATACGTTTGAAAGCCCGGGAGACAATAAACGGCAGAACAACAAAGGCTTTAGAATGAATTTTGAAGTTGAAATATGCAAAATAACTTTCCAATAAAGTTGTAGAAAATTTTCTTTTATCTTTTATGATTTAATTTTATATTTTGAGTTTAACAAGCACAAGTGTAAGTTATAAAGAAACTGTGAAATGATTTCAAACATGGCTGACATAGGCAGCATCCTTTATGTGCATCACTCATCAAGTAAATAATGTTTAGAAATAATGTTTCAGTGATATCTTAATGTTGTGGGAAATACATTCTTATTATTCATTTACAGATAGAATAAAATTGTTTTTCTAATCTCATAACTTCATAATACAATTCATTTCAATTGATTTACACTTAGATGGAGAGGACAAGGGCTGTATAGCAGGGATTTTAATGCCTTCAGTGAAGTACTTCAAAAATATACCGGGGATTGGAGTCCAACAACCTACCGTTTTCGAGGTATTTGGTGTTTTTCCTAAGTTATCTTAGTAGCTTCTGGTGTCGACTGAAAGAAAACGTTGAGTGGTGGCGCAGTGGTTAATCCGCCTGGCTACGGAATATAAGGTTCCTCGTTCAAGTATTCTGTCTCACGACTGTTTCTTTCTTTCTTTTCTTTTTTTAACTACGTTTTCTTTTATGCTAATGCAGTTTCTATTACTTTTTATTTTTGTTTTATTTCTTTTTTGTTTAACTTCTCTTTTTGTTTTATTTACCTTTATCTTTATTTTTGGACCTCTTTTACGCTTCTGCTTCTTTATTTCTATTATTTTTTTTCTTAGGGAGAAATAAAAATACAATTAAAAATTTTTAAATCTCTTTAATTTTTTTTAATTAAAATTACTTTTAATTTAGAAAAATAAAACCTACTTATATTGATATAATTTTTTTCCATATTACTCTTCTTTACCATAACAATAGAGCTGTCCTTTATTTTCCAATTAATAATATTGGAAGTAATTGAAGAAAAAATAAAAATTCTAACATTATTATTTGAAATTTACAATTAATACAAATAATTTTTATAACAACAATAATAATATAAATTTTTATGTAAATTGTTTTTTTTTTTTCATTATCTTAACCTTTCCTGATTAAACCCATCTCAGCCCAAGTGTCTGTTCCTGGCTTATCTTTTGGTATTTATGTTCTAAAGACTGCTATCTTAATACCTTCCTGCATCCATTCCATTTAACTATTCCTTTTACCTTTTCTATCCCAATCCTTGTTTGTCACCTTCAGATGTCCGAACCGGCTACTTTGGCTGGAGCCTCTAGTTTACCCATACGACATCATTACTTCCGAGTGTTCTGAGTTACTGCAATTTTCTTCAAGCGAAATAGAAATAAAGCTTATGGAGGACAAAAAAAGAAAAAGAAAAAGATGTTAAGATTTTTTTTTTATCTTTAAGAATTGTTTTCTTTCTAATTCTTTTCTTTTTTAACTATCTTTTTTCTTATGATAATGCAGTTTCTTTTAATTTTTTTTTAATTTTTCTTTATTTCTTTAAGAAAAATTAAAAAAAAAAATAAAAGAAGCTGCATTATCATAAGATAAAGGATATTTAAAAATAAAAAACAGAAAGAAAAAAAAATGTTAGCTATAGATTTCTATAGACCTTCTGCTCTATACTCAAGCGGCCGAGCAACTGCGCCATCACTCATCTTTCTCTTTCAGTCGACACAGGGAAGCTAACATGGAAAAACTCCAAAAAACGTGATATATCTCGAAAATGATAGGTTGTTAGACCGTAATCCTCGGTATGTTTTTGAAGTACTTCATGAGTACTTTTCATCTCACAAAAAGGGCAAATTCCTGATATACAACTCTTGTTCTTCTTAGTAAACAAAAAATATGTAACACTTCCAGTGTTATTTTAAACAGCTTTACGCTATTTACAATCAGTTAATATTGATAAAAACACTTACAAGAAATACGATAGACTATCTCAGCCCAAAATTTAATAGTGATAATTCAGAAGCAGGTAGACTATCCTTTATGCTTAGTCGTTCTTATTATCATAGGTGTATCAATCCTCTCTCGGCTGCTTGTTTGAAGGTTGCCATTCATATTCGCTGTCATTGAAAAGATAAAACATCACAAATAGATGTTTCGAAAACACAATAGTTACATGATGTAGTACTCGGCGTGATTCTGGGAATTTGAAAGAACCGGGAATTTGAGATAAAATTTTATAAAATATTGAACTTAAATTTTAATGCAAATTCTCAAAATTTGTTGCCCAAATAACAAACATTTATTTGATGCAGAAATATTTAAATGTTCAAAAAATATTCAAAAACGGTTTACAATGCTAAAAAAACTTAGATTAGCCTGTCTACGTATTTTATTTTGTCCTATAAGAAATGTTGTTAGAAATTATTATTTTCTTCCTTTCATATAAGAAATAGGATGTATTGCAGTTCGAAATAAATATCAACAATTCGCCATTTCTGCTCTGAAGCAAACAACCAAATAGTGTAAACATGTTTGTGACTTTCTAGTTATTTTTAAAACAGTAACCTTCGTTTATAATCGATCTTTCAAAAGGTAACGTGGAAAAGGTTTACGTACTGTAAAGACAAACCGTAATGTCGTTGCTGTCTACAAATCATACACAAAGCTGTAGAGTAGAATATAATAGAATAGATTAGAGATTAGAACAAATTGTTTTGCAAAATTGAATTATAAAGTCATTAAAGGAATTTCTCAATTTTGACTTAAATTTTGTCAAAAAAAATATAAAAACCAAATTTTTTTTTGTTCTTAAGGTGATCTTAAGAAAAAATAAAGAAGCAAAATATTCTTTCGATTGTCGAATAATAAAATACAAAAACAGTTTCTGGAAAAGGTAATGGATATCTAGTAAACTCTAAAATTTTGTATAAATTGGTTAAAAAGATGTTCTTATTGTTCAATCTTTAATGACTCATGAATGTTTCGAATACTCTGAAAATTCTTCAGGTTTAACTGCAACTTAAATCTTTGGGACTATTCAAAGCGAAAACATTGAACCGAAAGAGTGATCTCTCTAATATAGTTCAATTAGAAATTATCCATTTCGTAGTGAGGACGTTGCTTCCAGCTCTCGGTGACACTTGAGAACGGATGTGAGATGGGAGATTATGGAGATAGGAGATTAATACTCTCACATTTTAAGTTGGGCCACAAATAAGAATCATCCAAATTTGAAAGAAATCAGTGCAACCATTTTAGCGAGGAATTTGGGGGATCAGTTTTGTGGGTCGGGAAATACAGAATAAATTAAAAAGGTCAAATTAAAACAGCGTGATGCACAAAACAAACAGAAAAGCAAAATTCAAGTGGAAAAGTAAGACCATTTATTCCATGACGAATAAGATCTAACTTATCCAAATAGGTCCTTGCCGAGAACAAAATTTCCCACAGAAATGTATTGAAATTTTACATAGGTTTTCTGTCCTATTTCTGTTAACAATTCAATATCTTAAACTAGATAATGAAAATTTAAGCTATCATTAATCAGGGTTGGTGGGATTAATGTCAATTCGATTTCGAAAACTTTTAAGGAACTCGTTAAGATTTAATTAATTTTCTCCAAAAAAAACCCAGAAAATTTGAATTTGTGAGTAGAGGCTAAAAAAATAGATTAAAATCATTCGTTTAAATCCACTGAATTGGCTTCTCTTTATAAATTGTAAGTAAGCACTTTAAACTTCATTATTAGAAAATTTAGACTGCTTGTATATAAATATTCGTTCTCCGCTGATTCCGATCCCGCGAATTACATTATGCATTTTACATAAAAATGTAACCATTCCACCATAAAAATATTTTTAAAATATTACTGTAGCACGAGAAGTGATCTTTCTTATATCTTTAATATATGAAATGATGATAAATGAAAGTGTGCAAGGTACATCAGTTGGCTCTTGTCAATTTTGAAAATAACAACAACAACAATGTAATGACTCTCAATGCACCCTCTGATCAGGAAGATGCTTGATCGTCAGCATTTATGGAGTCCTGCAGCGGGTAGCGATACTGCGGTACAGCTTCTCGCACAGATTGTACCACATCTCTCACGATGTGTTGTGGCAACAGGATAGGCACCGCCGTATTATCAAAGTGATATTTGTGCGTTCCTCCATTAGACAGTTCCCGGATGCTGGATTGCCAGATGTTAATCTTTGAAGGATCTCATACTCATTCCCTCGAAATGAAATGAACTTCTTTCTCGATTCGTTCCTGCAAGTCCAGAAGGTTTTATGTCTAGATTGTGTAGATCTAATCAAGTACGTATCCCCAAGGGAAAAAGTCCATGAGTATGAGATCCTTAATCGATTAACATCCGGCAATCCAGCATCCGGGAACCGTCTAATGGAGGAACGCACAAATAACACTTTGATAATACGGCGCTGCCCATCCTGTTGCCACAACACTTGTGAGAGATGTGGTAGAATTTGTGTCGTCACTAACTACAAGTTCACCATTCACCACGTAATCGAAGCAGAACGGTCTAAAATTGTATTGCAAGAAATTCCA
>JAFIDM010004315.1:3018451-3061446 GCA_023159025.1 Thereuonema tuberculata | reverse complement strand
CATCGAGATGGAATTTCGCCTCATCTGTCCAGACAAGTTGATCAATCTGATCCTGTTGCGATTGATCTAGCAAAATGATATAGAACTCAATCCTTCCGTCAGGATCATCCTCAGACAGTGAGTGAACTCTTTGCAGACGATATGGCTTGAAGTTCATGGAATGTAGAAGTCGTTGCGCTGATGCCTGTGCAATGAATGTTTCACAAAACAACTTTCGTATAGATTTATTTCGGATTTTTCACCAGCGCTTCAGCGATGATGTATTGCTTCTCTTCGGTAGTGATTGTGGTGTGTGATCCTTTCGCAGCATGTTCTGTTGCAACAGAGCCAATGTCTTGTAACGATGTAAAATGTCCGTTACATGTTTATTTATTATATATTTTAATATTGAGTTGAAAAGTTGAACGAGGTGTATTTTCTATCAAAATTTCGTATTTGGTCAATGTATTTGATTAACAAGTATTTTATTTTTATATAAAGTTATGGGAGTATATTTTTTGTTTAATATTAACCTAGGGTTTGTGTGAGTAATTTTTATATTTTTAACTTTATTGTTAGTTTTATAAAACATGTTTATAATTAGATTGCCGAGAGACGGAGGAGCCGGCGAGTATGTTTTTTGATTTCACCCCCCCGGGGAAGGCTAGCGTTTATTTGAACAGCGCTCACATCGACTGCATGTGATGTGATTTCAAGTGTTTTATTGGTCTATATTAATTAATCGGTGGTTTTGGCGGGAATTCGTGGTGAGAATTGCCATTTTTTAGTTTAAGAGGGAGAGAATTCGTTTGGAGCTCGAAGCGAAAGGCAGGGAGTTTTTCGCTCTCCCTCGGGCAAGCCACCCGGGAGGGTGGAATGTCTCCCGGCCATACGTTGACCACAGGCCGGAGGAGTAGACGAGTGACCGGCGTTCTCGGACAGCCGTCCGGAGAAGAGCTGTTTGTCACTAGGCGTTAGTTTGGTTTGAGTGATCGGAAGAATGACTAAAGATTGTTGACGTGCAACCGCACATGAAAAGGGTTACGTACCGAACGGACTCGACGCAGATGAATATCGGGGTCAGGAGTAAGGCGAGCCGGCAGGACCGAGGCAAGACCGGGCAACTATTATGTTTACGGAAGATGGTGGCCGAAACTCCCATCGGTCACAGATTATAGTTTCAAGACTACACGTTATGGTGGCTTCTCTAAGCAAGCGGCGATCTTTGGCGTAGTGACTCCCGGAGTGTGTTAACTCCTTCGAGAGCGTTATTCGGATGGGGAAAATCCGACGCCCAAGCTCTGCCGGACGTGGAGCGAGTTGCACGCCGAACGGGACACTACATGGAGTACGAAGTGCTTGGCCGTCTCCGCTGCTATGAATTCCACTCGTGTGTGAACAAGTCAAAGGAGGACTAATGTCGCTGAGTAAAGACTAATGTCCAAGATTACATTGTGAAATTTAAAGTGTTTTATGCCGAGTCTACGCTGAACGTTCTTTGCCGAACTTTGCGCTTACCTTCGAACTGTTTCCCGACGGGGATGATTTCGTCGTGTTCCCAAAATGAAAAGTAATACTGTGATAGATAAAGAAAGCGATGTAAGTAATTGCTTATTGTAGATAAAGTAATAGACAGGTTCCCGAATGATAAGTTCCTTGGAGAAAGATTTTGTTAGTTTAACGTTTTGATTATTTTATGTTTAAGATTAGGACTTTAAAAGAAATATTAAAATTAAGGAAAATGTAAAACAAAGTGAAAGAAGATATTTGTTATTTTATTGACATAATGTTGTCCTTAGTCTCTACTTTGTATCTTATTGCAATAACAACTTATTATTTGTGAAAGGTGTTAACTTGAACTTTATTATCTGGTTTATTAGAATAATTTATGGTGCACCATGGGGATTAAGGGAAGGGATTAAAACATTAATTAGATGGGGAATGGAAGGGTTACCTTTGATTAAGAAATTTGTGTTTTGTATCATTTATGTTTGTGAATTTTAATAAATATATTTTTCAGTGTTTTTGGTAATTTTGTCTTGGTTTAATTTTTATATTTAAAAATGAGAAAAACACTTATTTTTAGTGGGTTTAACCTAAGTGGGGATATCCTGAGTAATTTGGTGAAGTGTTCTGATGATTTTAATGTGTAGTTTACTAGTTAGGTAACGGGACGGGTGGATTGTTTTGGGGTGGCGGCGCCTTTACTCTCATGGGCCCGGCAGAGGTGTTTCTGTCACTCTCGAAGTCAACGACTTACAACTCCGTCGTTCCCGGTTAGCTTATTTTAGTTTAATATCTTAGTTTAGTTTATTACTTATTTCGGTTATATTTTTTTTTCTCGTGACAGAAGCATCCCTAACGTCACAGTCTTCAACTTTCTTTTCGATTCTAATCACTGTTTCACATTTTTGACACAACTGATCTTCCTCATCAAGTAAACATCTTGCTCCAGAGGTGTTACCCTTCCCTTACAAATAAACTTAATGACAGACACATGTTGCTTTAACGTCAACCCGAACGCAACCACTTTCCCTGACTACCATTGCGAATTATCGCACGGACACTAACTCGCGTTCAATGTCACAAGATGCTCATACTATCAGGAGGTGCACTGCCCACTGTTGTACAGTGGTCAATCAACTATTGTTTGTGTCTGTGTCCCGATCACAAATTTAATAAATATTGTTTTTGGGAATAATTTTTGGACTCTATTTTTACCCCAAAGTATTATTAAGTCATTGATCAAAAGCTTTAGAGTGACTGATATTAGTTTAATTACGGATATTTAGTATTTTTACAGTAACTTAGGGGACAATGTTTCCCCGAGAGTATTTTGTTTCCCTGCCACTTCAGAGACTTCGCAAACTTCCAAAGCGAATATTTTAATACCGATTGCTATTAAATATACCGGTACAAAATATGTTAAATAGTAGTAATTGATAGTAAAGATATGCGACAATGACAGAGAAAATCCGAAATATTATACAATAAAGTAGGTTTTTTGAAATTTTTTTTTATCTCATTAAATAAAGCAAAACATTGCTCTTCAAATTAAAAAAGGGCTCTGCCCATTATCTTAACTAAAAAACTTCATTCACTAATCTTTAAAATGTGCTAAATAGGAAGTTCGATTTTCGATTTTTTTGTTGTTAGAAAATCAATATATTGTTGCTCTCATTTAGTACAAGGAATAGTTGATTGACCCACAGAAGTTTAGCAGTGCATAGCCGCCTTGTGTTAGGATACTGTTATTCTAAACGTATAAGTCCCTCTCGAAAAGACCTCCTAGTCACTGGGTTGACCGAGTTCAACCGATAGCCTCTGTAAAATGAAGGGAAAACAGCCCCATCTTTTTCCCATAGGATCAATGATTCAGTAACCGCGATTTCCGTTACCGCGGTGTTTCTTCAGGAACGTACCCGCCCCCCACATTTAACAAGAATCTACTGCATGACTACACGACCGTTTAACAAGAATCGTCTTGTCAAATTCACGAATTTAAAGATAAAAATAAATTATACAAAATAACAAATCCAAAAAATTGAAAATGCTCATGAATAAACAAAGGTTCTCACACCCTTAGCTATCATGTCGGCAAGCTGAGACTGCTGTTTCAGCCTGATTAGGCGTCTTCAGCCATATTTATCATTGGTGGAACTCAGAATGCTAGACACTCTCAAGATGTGAGAACCTTTGTTTATGTATGTGCATTTTCATTTTCTTATTTATTTATCTGTATGATTGCGCATTAAATTACTTTCTTTACATTATCTGCTTTTTGGTTCTCTATCCCTGCTTAAATTCTTTTAGCTCAGTGGTTGCCGAACAAAAAAATTTGAGGCCGTGCGGTGAATTATCATTGTAATGTTGACTTTTTTGAAGGTCACTTTGGAGAGCTGAAGTGGTACTCTCAACTGTGACTCACATTCTGAGCTATCGTCAGGGGTAAATTTGGCTGAAGAAGCCTAACAAGGCAGGCTCCCGACATGATAGTTCATGGTGGGAGAACCTTTGTTTATTCATGTGCATTTTCAATTTGTTTTTTAGTCCAGGATTAACAAGGGAAACGCAAGATTCCGAAAACTTTTGTTGTTTGGTTTTCCATAATGTATTTTTAAAACATTTTTATTATATAAACTTTTTAACAAATTTTGGTGTGTTTCGTGATTTCTTATTCTATTAAATGAAAGTTTTTAACACGCTTAAGCTTTTTTGTTAGGTTTTTTTGTCTTTTTTTTTCGCTTCAGCCATACGGCAGCTTTTTACTAATAAAGAAACATCAATAACGATACTATCAATTGTTTAATCCACGTTTCGAGCGCCATCTATTGCAGGACAGCATAATAATATATTTACATCATTTATTTGATCATTGGAGCTGTTTTAAAGCACTTTCATGTGTTCGCCTTCGAAAACATTTTTCAACAATTTCAATTTGATTTCCACATGATTTTATTTCTGGACGTTGCACTCCATGAACAATAATTATTGATAGTCCAGGTCATTTTTTTTTACTTAACATTATTCATGGCACTTCGATAAAGTATACAAGAGGTTCAATGGATGTTGTCAAGTTTGGAAATGTAGAGAAGGAAAGAAAAGAGGAATTGAAAGGAATCGTAAAGATGACATTTATGTCTTGGGCTTGAGTTTGGATAAACGTAAACATCACCAAACCAGAACGCTAGCGTGTCATGGTAGAGCCCGATCGCCTAGTGTTTAAAATTCCACTACATTCTTGAATCCTGCTGCTAATGAAGGTTGGAAGTTCAGAGAGAAGAGAGTGAAAGGTTTCCAATTAAAGCTCTGTCCAAGTAATGAAGCATCGACAAAGACGATTCACGAAAGTGGATGCGTAAGACCTTCTCACCTTGAATTCAACCATATGCGAAACTTCCCAGCATTCTTAAAACTTGATTCCTTTGTTCTAATCTTCCAGCGATCGGCCTCTCTAAATATTACATTTCCGTATTTGCTAGATGAATTTTTCTTTGCGCAATTACAAAAAAAAGCTTCTAAAATGTGCAATGTGTAATTTTTAAATGAGCTCAAAATGCTCAAATTTCTTTTTTGGAATTTTTTTCCAAAAAATGCAAAGTGGTAACTTGGCTTGTAAACAAGCATTTGCATAATCAAATAAGAGAGAAAAACTTCCAACTTGTCTTATTGAAATACAAAATGTTGGCGTAATTTGATCATTTCTCTCCCTATAGTTGAAGTAGAGAGCCAATGAAGTACGACAACTGTCTACACTTGCTAACATCTTCACTGACTCCTGATCAAATATCTAAACTTCTCGTTTCTGATGAATCAAGAATCAGCCTCCAACTGATTATTTAGAGAAAACTGATTTATTTAGAGATAATCCGACATCACATTTCTAGCATTTGGGAAGAGATCGCTCTTGAGGTGGTCGTTTGATAGGGCAAAATGTCAGATGATCTGTACATCATTGAAATTGTGTCTCAAACTAGGTGCAAAGATGAGATTCTGAAACTCTATTTTTATATTTTACTGAGTGCAATTGGTCCCGATTTTCATTTTATGGATGATAATACTCAGAAACAAAAATAAGATGATCCACGAATTCCTTGAAAGTGACAACACAAACGATGGAATGACCAGCCAGGTTTCCAGACCTGAATCCAATAGACCATGTTTGGGATGTGTTAGGAAGATGGCATCTCTTATTTCTAAAGATAATAGGTCTTTTTAAAGAATGATCGTCGTTGCCAACTGAAATTATCAATAACCCCATATTCACAATATCTATCAAAAATCAAGGTTTATATAACTTAAGCATCGAGTTAAAAAAAAATCATTAATAATTTGTTTTTAATCCCCAGACGTGCAATGTAAGTCCATTCGGTATGCAACAAATATTAATCATTTAAATACAAATCATGATTCTACAAACTGATACCCAACAATTGATTGCTGGGTCGACAGAAAAGCAAAGAATTATTAATGATAAAGCAAGTAGGCCTACATGAAAAAGTTGTCAGAATGGACTAAACTAAAGACAGTTTGTAAGAAATGTAGAGTCGATTAAAATTATTCCTTATATCCAAAGCTGCATATACTTAGAAACAAGAAATAAGCTAATTTTTGTTATACTAGGTGATCCAAATTAAAGAGAAAGTGTTTAGATCTCTCTATAAGAAAACCTACTGACGAATCGCAACCAAATTTCGTACAGATACTGTCCTGAGTATGCGATTTTGATTTCTGAAGAAAAACAAATGTTCAAATTTCGGCCGCTAAGGGTGAATTGTGGGGCTGATGTCCCCTTAATTTGCATATTGAAATGGGATCGAACAACCTCCGCCTTTAAAAGGAGCCACAAAGCGCAGAATCCACGAAAAGCGCAGAGTCATGAATCTCACCTTACCGGATCTTCTATCAACGAATTAGCAATGCTTCTGCTGCATTGTGTTCAGAGGTTGCGATTCTCCCAAATTCCTATAGAGAGGTCAAAACACCTCTTCTTTAATTTGGATCCACCCGATATACTTGTCAATCTACAGAACAGTGATATATTCACCCGATATACTTGTCAATCTACAGAACAGTGATATATCCACCCGATATACTTGTCAATCTACAGAACAGTGATATATCCTCCCGATATAAATCTACAGAACAGTGTTAATTTAGGTTACAATACGATAAAACCTAGGATAGAAGCTAGGATGGAACCTAGGATGCTATCCTGAATAGGATCTATCCTGAATAGATGTTCAAGTTGACGATAATAATATCTGGGAACTAACTACAAAGGAGCCAAGATCAAGTTAATATTAATAGTTTATTAACAAAACAAAAAAAAATTTGTAATGCACGTAAGTAAATAAGGATTCTCGCACCCCGAGCCACTATTTCGGGATTCTGAGACAGCTGTTTCAGCCTTGTTAGGCTTCCTCAGTCAGATTTACCCGTAATGGTAGCTCAAAGTGCGAGACAAAGAAGTTGAAACCATCCCGGCACCCCGGAATGGCTCTTCCAACAAAATCAAGCACCAACAGTAATTCACTGTTCACCGCACAGCCTCAAATTCTTAACCCGCGACCTGCTGGGTACAAAAGAATTTAAGAAAGGATTGAGAATCCAAAATAAAATACAATTAATGTAGAAATAAAGCTTAACGTGCTTTGCAAGTATTAAGAAAACAAAAAAATTTTTGTAATGTACCTAAGTAAATAAATTTACTTCGTGTATTACAAAATAGTTTTTTGTTTTGTTAATACTTGCAATGCACGTTAATCTTTATTTATCTACTATAATAGTTTATTAAAGCAACACGGAAAAAATCTTAATATTTATTTCAAAGAATAGGAATTCAAATATTAGACGTACTGATATATCGACGGTCTAAGAAGATTCGATGTATTTAATTATGTCTGATAGCAAAATTTTGTTAGTCTGTAAAATTGTTAAAAGTAATGCAGAATAATGTTTAACATTGATCCACTGGTAAATCACCCACTCTGCTGCCCGAAACATTAATCATTCGGTCTTATCCATTGGTATATATATTTTATAGTTGTGTTATCTACAATCAACGTCAGCGTTAAATGCATCTACACAATACCTGTTAGGTATTCTTCTTCAATTAAATGCTGTTTCCTCCTTGTTTTGAATAGGTAACCCTGCAACAAGTTCGTTATTTTCTTAAAAAAGTTAAGATGTTCGTTTGGTTGCTTTATTTTAATGTAATATGTATAAAAATATATATGTAATATCGTTTATTGTCTGAAATTTGATACAAAGACTGAAATTTTCAATCGTTATTCCATAAAGTTCTAATTTTGAAGGTATCCCTTTAATACTGTACATGATATATTAAAATGAATAGATAATTGTTGCACTAATTGCTCCCTTTCGAAGCTTATACCGCATAATCGTATTATTTTGTGAAATTATGTTTTGGCAATTCAGATTTTAACTTATTAAAGAGAAATACTTCAATGTTTTGACTTTAATGATTAAAAATCCGAAACAGCAAAAATTCAATAAATAACAAACTTTCATAATAAATCACAGTTATCTCATTTTGCTGAAATGTAAACAATTTCATATTGCAGTGATCCTTTGGTATTTGTTGTAAATTTTTTGAATCCTCAATTAATGGAAATCTAAGAAATATCTCAGAAATACTGTTGAATAGTTGTTGAATAATTTAGGAAACAAAGAACCGTGAGTAGGGTGAGAAAAGAACTGGGACCTCCATAAATCTAAACTAAAAACATAAAAACACATTAAAAATAAAGCAAAAGAAAATTCCTGTTCTGGGCTCTGCCAGCCTCAATGAATTTCTATGCGTATGTCGATAAAGAAAAAGCGCCTACAAATGTCTAAACACATGTCTAAAATTTGAGACCAATGTTCAAACTGACATCTCAGTACAGCCTGTTTTATGCCAACATCATCGGTTGAGAGTAGTCAGAACCGTGAGATTTCAAACATTTACTAATGTATTTTAATTCAGTTTAATCTGGGGGCACGGCAGTGCCCCCGCCAAGACGAGCCGAAGGCAGGAAGGCACTACGTACCTTTTCTGGAAGTGTTTCGTCGTATTTTCGAACCCTCATAGCTTCGGCCTAGATAATACTAGAGAGCTCAAATTTTCAGGATATGATGCAGTTACCAGACTAATGAAATATGCTAAGTTTCATTTATTTAGCTTTTATACTTTGGATTTTATTAATACCTAAAATACGTCGATTTCGTCACTCACTGACTGACTGACTGACTGACTGACTCATGATCATCAAAATCTCTAGGGTACTTCCTGAAGTCCTAGAAAGCTGAAATTTGGTATGCAGCCTAGGATTAGCACACAAACAACACAAAAATTAAGAAATCCGTAACTTTCACATTCCAACCCCTCATAAAGGGGGGGTCTGCTTATGTATTATCGAATCCTCATAGCTTCGGCCTGGATAATACTAGAGAGCTCAAATGTTCAGGATAAGATGCAGTTACCATACTAATGAAATACGCTAAGTTTCATTTATCTAGCTTTTATACTTTGGATTTTATTAAGATCTGAAATACGTCATACCCTCAATGCTTCGGCCTAAATAATACTGTGTAATAATGTGATTTCTTCCAAAGTGCAAACAGCTTGTATATACAAGTTGACCAATAGAAAAATAGAAAAGTAGGGTATTGAAAAAAAATCCATTTTCTAAATAATCTTAAAACGAAATTTAGTTGTAATAGATAATCCCACCCAAAACACTTCGTGTAAAATAAGTTGCCAAGACTCACATGTCATAATGCTTTCACTGTTAAAAAGATATGAGATCTCATGTAGAGCCAAGCCCCTAACTCAACGAGGCCTAACTCTACAAGCCCCAACTCTAAAAACCCTATATCTTGGTCAAAAAGTATGGCTTGGCCGTTTCATGGAACTATTTCATCTCACCCAAAACATTTCATGTAGAATACGTTGCCAAGATGCTCATAACGCTTTCACTGTTAAAAAGTTATCAGATCTCATCTAGAGCCAAGCTCCTCACTCTACAAGGCGGCCTAACTCTAAAAACCCTACTATCTTGGTCAAAAAGTGTGCCTTGGCATACTCCATATCCTTTGCATAACTCCATGGGATTGTCTGTGCGACAGCCACGAAACGGCCAAGGCATGCTTTTTGACCAAGATATAGGGTTTTTAGAGTTGGGGCTTGTAGAGTTAGGCCTCGTAGAGTTAGGGGCTTGGCTCTACATGAGATCTCATATCTTTTTAACAGTGAAAGCATTATGACATGTGAGTCTTGGCAACTTATTTTACATGAAGTGTTTTGGGTGGGATTATTTTATTCGTAATTTGACCAGCAAGTGAAACATTTATTTGATACACATTTCCCTATTTGTCCATTCCGTAATGGGGGCTCAGCATGCAGTGCTCGAGAGCCCATTTCAGGCTCGTGGCGAGGATGGAGACCAAAATAATGGTGACCATATTTTCAGCTCGGCCATAAACAAACATTGTATCAAATTGTAAACAAATTCGTTTAGCTGTTTTAGATGAGAGAAGTTGAATCTAAACTAATAAATTATGTTTTAAGTTACAATACTGAATAAGAATGTTATGAATAAGATGCATACAAAATCCGTTAAGCCATTTTAACTGGATGCACAGATAAACAGACAAATGAATGTACAGAGATCAAAACTATTCGCTCTGAGCGCTGAGTAATAAATATTCTGATCCTTTGAAAGATTTTACTGTTTTAATCTAAATTCTCTCGCTTCTTAATGAAAGGGGATTCTATTTTTGTCGTAAGATTAACAATAGATATAAGGAAGAGCTTTTAGTTCATGACTCACTGACCCACACCAATCTACTGCTGTTTCGTTCATCACAATAGTAATATTTCTTAACATCTATTAACAATATCACATAAACATGACACCTAAAGCACAAAACATTCCTAAAGAAATTCCTAAAGAACTTAAAGCCGACCTTCCTTACTTTTATAAAAATGCAACGAAAACTCTCAGTTTATTTTTAAATTCTAATATCTGTTGAATAAAAACAGAAAAAAAATATTTTTCTCGAAAAAAAATTAAATCCAAGTAATTCTTGCTTCATTCTGATTAATTTCAATCACATCAAATGGCTCGCAAATTAGTGGAATTACTTAAAATACAAAACTTCCAATTGAAAAGCTTTAGAAATGAAACAATGATATCAAATAATAGATATTACTTAATCATTAGGTAATATCTATTATTAGAGAGCATTGTTTCATTTCTAAAGCTTTTCAATTGTTATTTTTGTCACCGTCTCGTTCTGTTTCCACACAAGAGCCAAACCAAATATTCTGCAGTTAGATCGTATCTTAAATAGAAATATGAAGGATCTCCGTTTTAAAGTTAATAGGAACACAGCTGATTGACTAGCCTCCTTCAGACTAATTGCCAGTGATTTTATTACATATTAATATTACATTCTGGGAGTTGCAGAAAGTTCTTCTCTTTATAACATCAGACTGGAAAACGATTGATATTCGGTACAATTTATGGAAGGTATTTCGGTGTATTTTTTTAAGGCGTTAACTATATTTACCATAATCATTTGCTTTATTCGTAATGTAAAGAGACACATTCTTATCAACAATGTGTAATCCAAAACATTTATGCGATATACGAAAAATTAAGCATTATTGTTGAGAAGATCGGCGATGGCCAACAAGCGAGTGTGTATTCTGCGACTGATCGTCGAACTCCATATTCATTGGTGGCCCACATTCATTGCGAAAGAAACGAGCTCAGTCATCCAAGTCACATAACTAAACAGATACATCTAGAAATATGTCCACAAACATTTTATATGTTATATCAAGTGGTGACTTGCGTAGTCAAAAATGATTCTATGAAAACAATATCCTTCCAAAGAGTTCGAACATTATCTCGAACGTCTTCGCAGTCTAATCTCAACGTGAAAGATATGTAACAACAATAATGTGCCCTCTACGAAGAGAAGAGGACAAATAAATGGAATTTCCTAGGAGAGAATTGCAGAGAAGTAGTCCAGAGTATGAATATATGACGTAAATAGAATGTTGAATAAATTACCTTAGATAAAATGCTTTTTTTTATTTTTTTATTCTAATTTGTTTTATTGATTTTAGATGTCGTAAAATGTGGCTCATAAGTCTCTAGCTGCGTTCTTATTAACTTTTGAACTGGTAGAAGGCGCTCCTTAAAACCTGAATCCACTTTGAAAATAAAGTTTCATTATCATTGCATTGGTAGCAGACAATAGTCAATGGTTTTTTTAATTATAATAATTAATATAATATTTATTTATTCTTAGAATAGCGACTTTAAATGTCCATCTAAACTTAGGCATCACTTGAATAATCGTACTATACACATAAAGAAACTAAAGTGATCTCAGTTAAGAGGTGTTACCACTTTAACTGTATTTAAGGAAAATACTTTTCAGCCGGAACTGAAATAAAGTCGCCCCCTTTTGTAGTCTTTAAGAAATTTCTTCATTAAAACCCCATTCTCTCGATTTTATTACTGCAATGCAATAATGGTATTCACTTAAATTTTCTCTGCACTTTTAATCTATTTACCTAATTTTCCTGGTAAGATGGAGACGGTTGCCGGTCAGTTTGAATTCCAGATTAGCTGGTGCACGGCGATTTCATTTATATGGACTTTATCTAGATTAACCTTTGGAGGCTTTCGGAACTAACAATTTTGAGACCAAAGAGTAAATCAATATCAGTATCACAAGGAAAGAATTAACTCATGCGGACACGACAACGGGCTTTTGACTGTCTTGTGACCTCGATAACCTTCTTTAATAATGGATTTGCTTCATGGCGTGCCCCATGCTGCACGCTCAATAAAATGCCTGCTCTGAACGCCGAAGACCTGCTGTGCTGGCGGCTTTTGGGACTAACCATCTAACGGGGCTGACCACAACCCCTAGAGTCAGCCTAGCAAATCACCCAGACCAAATTTCTAGTGGTGGCAGAAAAAAAAAGGAGAAGGGGTAGGAGGTTTTTGCAGGGGTGGGAAATCTAGTGAAACAGAATTCAATAAAACCTAAACTGCTGACGAACCAATAATGTCAGCGAGAAAGAAAAATATCACGAAGTGTGCAATAAAAAAGAGAAAAAGGAATGATGTCTTATCTTTGAGTTTCGTTATTTGTTCTATAAATTCGATGGTTTGTCATCTGTAAGCTTCTTAGAGAAGACATTTCAGGATTTAAAGATCTGTTCGTTGCATCAAAGAAAACCTTATGAAGAAATTTACGGATGATTACTTTTCAGCTTATGTGGGGAAGTCTACGACAAAGTGAAAATCAATCATTGCTCTTCGATTAATTTAGTCTAAGAAGTTCATTAGATGGAATAGGGACGGTTTCTTAGAGGAAATTTTGATTTCGGAAATACTTCCTATCAATTTGTTGCAGGCCATTTGACTGAAAACAAACTATAAGTCAATCTGTATACTAGGAATACAATAAATAAATAAATAAATATATATAAATATATACTAATTATTCATATAACACAGCTTAGTGTTGGCATTTGTTAGCCCAACCAATCCTAAACAATACAAACATTGTTGCATTTTTTCATTAACATACAGATGAATTGTTACTTATCAGAATTACATTTGTTGTTAAATATTAATATAATAAAAAAGAGAAAGTTCCTGAAAAAACTTTGCAGATTTCTTCCTTAAAATCTTGCTTTTTCCTTTTTTTATGTAAAAAAAGTCAATCTGCAAATACTTAGTTAAGTGTCTGAATTTTATTAATTTTTATAATATTTTTATAAAATATTAAACAGCAGACATTAGGAAACTTAATAAGAGCAATAATATTTTATTTTTAAAATATTGATAAAGAATCTATTGCTTAGGTTCTAATGTTTCTTTCTATGAGAATTTTTAACTTCTTTCATGAAGTTGTCGACAAGTATCTCACACGGAAAAGTACAAAAGTTCTTCCCTAGTCCGTTAAAGATATTTGATTGAAAGGCTAATTTGACTCTTTGTTACATTGCAATTCGAAAACCATCTGATTATGAAGAGAGTTCCCATAATGCCTTTCAGTGTGTTTGAAAAGCTTTATCCAATCACATCTTTGCCAGCTGGTGTCCTTGTGTGAAGGAGACACTCAAGAGAAGCAACAGGCACTATTTTATGCTTCAACTGAATAGAAAGTCATACTACATTTGAAGTCACTTTCAGAAAGTTATCTTTGAAAGTAATTGATAATTATACTAAAATACATTTATTCCAAAAAAACAACGCACCAGATTAACTTTGTAAAAACAATATCTCATCATTTGATAGAGAAGCATAAGATCATTTCAGTTTGAATAAAATGATAATAGGTCCTTCAACGGAGAAAACAATTAATGAAATCTCAAAACACATCGAAGGTGATCGTTTCTTGAAATCCGTTGAACTCGGAGTCTTTTCACTCAAATACTTTTGACTCTGTCGTCTGACTGGGATAGTAGATCGTTTGTTATTTTTAATCTGGAGTTCTGGAAAAACTCACAGTAATTCAAAAGTTATTAGTGGAAAAATACTTACAAACATACGTACATACAAACACACAGATTTATTTAATGAACCTCATCTAACAAAATAGAATAATAAGAAGGAAATATTTGCTTGGATTTACTTTTTTTAGATCAACTTCTGTTATAAAAAAATCTAGTTCGTTTATTTACATACATTTCACTTTTAATATTGATAATTGAAACAATTAATTAAAGGTGCTCATTTTCGTTATTATTCTACAAGAACGAAAGTTATAATACTTCAAACAAAAACCATTTCGAATATTTATTTATTGTTATTTTTACAATATTGGTTAGTATACCGTGATAACCGAAAGAATTTCGAAGAAATGATTAAATAATGTTATCTGAAACTTTATACAAAGAATAATAAGTGAAACTTTTTTTATAATTTCTTAACTAATTTAAATGCGCCGTTCTGGTCTAATCTAGTGACCTAGGCAGCTGCCTTTCACGAGGACCTGAGTTCGAATCCCAGCGTGGGGCTCGGATGTTTCTTTCGTCAATGTTTCTTTCTCTTCCGACTAAAAACGTGCAGCAGAGAAATGGCAGGCCAGCAGCACTACCTAAGTCAACTTCTTTCGTGCTTCTACTAGACACGTATGGATGAGGATGAGTGAGTGCATTTAAATATAAAAATATTTAAAAGAGACGGAATGGATGAGCCGGATTTAATTTACGACAGAGTAAGGGATTTTATCCAGGGTTCACCTAACTCACTGTAGTAAGATTTTTTTTTAGGGCTAAAGTACCTTTCTATCTCAACTTCAAACCAATCATCGAGAATCATTTTGAGCCTATATCTTCAGCACAACGAAATACCTACATAGTCTGATAAAAGGGGATCCTTCAACTTTAACTAATAATACTTGAAAAAAAAACTGAATTGTTTAATTTTTGAAAAAAAAAGCTAACAATCGTAAGTGATTCAAAAATTCGCATTGATATTTGAAATTAACTTTTAAATTAAGAATATGGTAAATTGATTTGTTAGGAAAAAAATTAAACTAAATTTCCGATATTTTTATTCTGATGGGATAATTGTAATTATATAATTTATTGTAATATAATGTTAGTATTTCTTGAAAATTTGTATTTTTAAAAATAACAAAATGAAGTCAATTAAGTGGATGTATTTGGTTACAACCTAGTAACGTTACTTTAATGTTTGCATTGGCGTAAACAGAATACTCCATATATTCAGATACTAACCATTAAATATGACAAATCTTTAAGTTACAACGATCCCCGACAAGAAAACGAATATATGCAAACGCAACGATGCTTATGGGATTTTTTTAATACGTTATGTGAATAGCGCATCACAGATATGGTAGAATTCTTTTTAAGTCTAGAGAACGCACAATTAATAAAATGAAATAAATAACCATCTATAAGGTTATCTAAAGATTAAAAGACAAGTGGCTCTTCCATATTCACAACGGGACCGGAAAGAGTACAAGAGAGTGACTGAAATATTTTGATGAGAATATACGGAGGATGAGGTTTTCTGCAACTGACATCTTATTTAAATCTTATTTAAGGTCGGGTCCATCCATTTCAACAAGGATATGCGCAAAGAGATAGAGAAATTCGGTATTGCAAATTGTCTACTTCATCGGAAGTCAATGGTCTTAGCAAAGAGCAAAATAATATTCAACAAACTGATAATGGTAAGCCATGTGCACCAAGAATCGTCAGGATTGGCCATTTGAGCAGTGGAATGTATAGAGAGTGATGTGATCCGATAAATCTCGCTAATAACTGTACATGTTTGATAACTCTACGTCGCTTCGACTTCTGAGTACATCACTGCACTTTTAGAACTTTTCAATAAAAACTTCCAAAGAATGTAGAAGTGTTTAAATAACTACTTTCGATATGATTATTTTTTAAGACAAAAACTTATTAGAAACGGGTAACGCATTTGAATCAAAGGAAGAAGGAGAATAAGGAGAACATCTTATTAAGCACTTGACCTAGCTGCCATTTACTAACACCAAAACCTTGAATCATATTGAATTTCTCTTCCGTAACGGCAACACAGTTGCACGAGTTTTCCTAAGTTTATCAGATATGTGCCTTATCAACCTCAGGAATCTTTAAGGGCCAATACCATGTCAACTAGGTTTGTCTTTTGTAATATTGGAGACCCTTTCCGCTATTAATAAAGCTTATCATTTCTGGCCAATGTGATATTTCTAATAGTAATGGTTGGAAACACAACATTTCAACAAAGGCGTTAATATACATTTTTTTTCTCTGGCTTTGGCTGGAGGTAATCCAAATTCAGCAGGATTTTAGCGGATTTGGCAAAAATCATTTCGAATGTCAAACATTGCCTTTCCATTCGGATCCTTAGAGTTTTAGAGTGAAACAAGAATAAGTGAAGTGTATTACAAAAAGGTGTTAATATTTTTTATTTTCATTATTTTATGAAATACAAGCTTTTTGAAGCAAATAACTTCAGTAATTCAATTCGTAGAAACTACGAAGACCCTCTACCATGTCTGTAGAGGGTATTCTCAATTTTCTTATTGCATCGTTAACTTGATTCGGTTTAATTTATGAACCTTTACTTTTGTTGACTACACTGAAGGTTTAGAATTGATCGCAATAAGCTTCAGAACAAAATACAGTTAATATTAACTTTTAAAAAAAGATCCTTTAAAATTCAGAATAATACCAATCATTTTTTAATGAAATGTATCTCTGTGTTTTTATTCTTTCAAGACGATGAAGTTTTACCAATTCTCTTTTTTATTCTGTTCTGGCAAACCGCCATTTATATTGTTCATGCAGGAGAGGAATTCTGCAAAGCCATCCCTGGGCACTGGTTGAGTACAAAAAATATTACAAATTCGCAAATAGTCGTTCTTCGAATATTTTCAGTCGTGCTTTGTCTTAGAATTCTGGATTCTTCTATCCACCACATCCCCTCTCTTTTTTTCTTTTGGAAGGGGTTATGCGTCTTTTCTTGCCTAACTCCATCAAGCTTTCAGGCCAAGCAGATAGTGACTACTGCCAAGATCTTGGTGATTGTCAATTTAACATTCGGCCTCAACCACAAAAAGAAATCAAGGACCTCTGTACAAACAGATGCGACCTCTGTTTCGTTTGTATTCGAGACTGAAAAAAAAAAGAATTTCTAGAAGCTCAGAACTAGTGCCATTACTACTATGAACCTATTTTCTTAAAATGCTATTCTTGATTTTTTTAAAATAATGAAAAATAAAAACCAAACAAACGATTCATTGATTTGCAAATAATGATATCAAGCTGAAAGTAAACAATGCACATTTTCATTTCTGAAAGAATTAAATAAATTTTCTTAAATTGCGTACAGTCGATTAATCTTAACCAATTGAAAGTAAGCAATAATTGATGTCTTAGATTAATACTTCTTGTTTAAGATATCGTTCATTTAGTTTCTAACGCTCTCTTCAATGGGAATTTTTGTCTCCTTCCCGCGCCACATTCTGATAGCACTTCGAAAAGATTTTAAAATCAAAATTTACATCGTTCTTAAAATAAGCACATGAAGATTTAGGATGATCCATCCAGTGGTTCAAAAGTTGCTTCGGACACTCCACAAACACTTGGAGCGAGTGATGAGACGCGGTTTCCTATGAAAGTAGGTTAATAAAATACCGCAATAGATATTGGATTTAGCCAATAATAAATTACCATATTTTATTGCTGATGTTTTAATTGCCGATTAGAAAAAATATTATGTTAACGTAGAATTAAAATAATGCAAACAATGTTCGATTTAATGAGTATTCAAGATCTATTTTGATATTAACGAAATATAGCCCAATAATCTCGTAATTCTCAAGAACAAGAACCTATTACCTCTCGTATCTTTGCAAAATTGTAGACCAAAATTAGCCTTAAACATTTAAAATGTTTAATTTCAATTAAATAATAATTAAACATTGAAATGATTCCAATTGTGGTTTGGAAATGTTGGTTAGTTTTCTCCTGTCATATACTCAGTAAGATATCTTCAGTTTACTCTTCAGACTTCATAAAGAAGTACGAAAGCAAAGATAGAATTCTCTATAAATGCACAGATGAATAATTTTTTGATTGGTCGAGAGATAATCGTTTGCTATTCGCCAAATTTTGATTTAATGAAGCAATTAACTCAATTAACCGTTAAAATTATCTACAGAATGACCGAGTTCTCAGTATCAATGTTTACATTGTAGCCATGATTGATGTTGCCTGGGGCGTCGTATATAGCCAACAATTATAACAATCATTGGACTAACCAGGCCTCGCGATCTCAACAGGCCTTGCTAAAACCATTTCAAACATGAGGGCTACCTTTAAATAAACAACAGAAATAATAGTATAAGTCACCTTCTTAAACATAATTACTTCTGTAAATAAAAAGTTTTTTATTATATCATGTGATGGACATTTTGAAAAAATAAATAGAATAAATTATATAATATTCAGTCCTGGCAATTATGAAAGATTTTTACTTTAAGTGGGTTCATTATTTAAAAATTATTATTTCATTATTTAAAAACTTACATATAAGATATTTATTGTAGCGTTAACAGTAGAGACACAGTAATGTTATATTATTGTCATGGGACTACATGAAGCCATATCTACTTGAAAAGAACTTACCTTCGCATCTACGCTCCTTGATTTCTAATTCTCCAACTTAACTTTCTTTCAAAAGCAGCGTGATTGTTTCTCAAACATCTTTTTTTCATTAGAACGAAGAAAGATCATTTGTGAAGAGCCTTTGCTACATAAAATATGTTATGTTGGTAAGATATGTTTCTCGGGAAACAAGAACAATGCAGTTCCATTTACGTTAGAAAGACCTAGAAGTCTATAGAAAGTAGCACAAATAGAAATGTTTCAAGTTTCTTTTTCCAGGATGAACTTTCTTTTGCTTTCGTAAATATTGCCACTGTCTATAAATCAAAAATCTACTGTTCTATGGCTGTGACAGGAAAAAAAAGTAAAATATATTGATTATGAAATTCCTAAGAGGGCATTGATTCGATGACGCCTAGTGGACGCTTGCGAGTCATGTTGACTCATCATCCTAAAAGGTCATCAATTTAATCCTGAATTCCAAAAATCTAATTATCAACAGAAGAGCATCATCAAAGCGAGACCTATTTTTCAAAAACTCAGGGAAATTCAGTATAGTTACAAAGGAAATACTAAATGAAAACAATGCGATTTGGAGCTAATGTTTTACTGAGCATAAAACATTATATATAATTTTAAATAATATTTAATATTAAGTTTAGGCGCTTTCCTGAAATGAGAGTGAGTAGAATAGGAAGTAAAGCCATTGCGATCTCTAGCCTACATCAACAACTTGGTAGTTAGACTGGCCAACTTTCATTCTCCTTAAAGGATTCTCAATGTTCATTGTAACTCTAAGACCTACTTGAAAGATCATATATTGAGAGGAAAATTTTTGTTAATCATTAATATGAAACCCTTTGAACTCCTTATTAGGTATGCTGATCAAAAAAGACAACATAGATGAGTAAGTAGTGGTTTAATTTAAGTAAATTGTATATTACAACACTAGTCGGTATCAAGTAATATCAATTAAACTCTTGGTTCCAATTATTTCAAAATGACATTTGACAATCAGAAAATAATTATTTTTAGTACGACAATTGGCCATAAGACCATTTCATATTATACGGATTGTTGTTATTTCTGCAATCAGCGAAAAAAAAATTCTAAAAGAAAGTATTTTTCTAGATATCTGCATATTTCTAGATAATTACCGAAATAATTAAAACAGTTTTAAACTGTGCGATGGATTCTCTGTAGCCTTGCATAGAATTTTCAATCCAGATGGATTGAAAACTATCCGAAATAGTGCAAGCTGTCATAGTTGCTTTTCTGAATTGATTCAACTCACTTTTTGGCCTTTCGATGCGTTTCTTATGGAATTAGTAACGTGTAAGTAAGGATGTGTTCTTTAATTCATGCCAGAAACGACGCTAATGGGAGAGACATCAAGAAATACTGTAGGCGATATGTGAACGAGAAGTTTATGCTCAAAATATAGGAAAATTGCTCTAGAAAATCTATTTAAGCTTCGGTGATTCTGTGTAAGCTGACAAAAGAAGGGACAATTTCGGATTGGCTACTACTCAAATGTTTTCCCGGAGTTAGAGCAGAGTCGTGCAAACTGAATTTTCTCAAATTCGATCTCTTTTTAATTTGATTAGGCGCAGAAGCATTTAGACACAGTGGAAAGTGTCTAAAGGTTGAAAATCAAACACATTTAAAGTCATTGCTTCACTTCCTGCACTCAACTTTTTTCTGGGATATGGAATTAAATTTTCCTATTTAAATACAACAACAGAAAGCTGCTGAAAAGAAGAATATTCTTTTTTAAATATATCTGTCACAGCCAATTCTTTATGCTTTTATAACTAAGTAAGAAGTAATTTCATTGAAATCCAAACTTTGAAGTTCTAAGGATACTTTAAAGTTATTAATAGGAATCTAAAATACACAAAAAAAACCACTTCAAAAAGCAGGGTTTTAGTAAATGCAGTGTTTCCTTTTACCTATTAGATATATATAGAATACTCGAAATGACGTCATAACCAAATTGTAGATGTTAATGTCGTTGTTAATGTCCTCTTTACGATTGACTTCCTATACAATTTCATATTTTCAAATAATAAAACCGATCAAAATGATAGTGTTGAAGTAATTATGCTATTCTTTGAAAGTTTTAACCGATTTTCTGTTGTGTGGCCTAACAAACTCGAAACAGTTTTTGAACATTCCTTTCATGCAAAATTCTGGAAGAGATTAAACTTTATGTGATGACAAACTTGAGAAATAGTCTTCAACAGGGGGATCCAGGGCTTTTAAGAAATGGCTTAATAATGGAATTTAATAAGGAATTCAGAAACGTACGTAGCCATATTTGTTAATGTTTTTTATCCATATTTTAAAGTGTCAATATAGTAGGCTCATTGTAATATTGAAAGATAAGTTCTGTACGAAATTCAATCACAAATCTTTCAATCTAATCTCCACAACATTTTCTTAGGATTACTCTGGGTTTTAAGAAGTCATTGTCTTCTTACCATTCTTTAAAATAAAGATATTTAATCTATACTATCACATCTGTTATATCTTAAAGAATACTACATTTCGTCTTCCAAATGGCTTCCAGTTTTAGCTATTTATCTTGATATTTGGACTAAAGGATAATTTACAAATCGATTTACATTAGTTTGAATGATTTATACTTATAAATTTTGTAATATGTTATTGAAAAAAAATGGAATTCGTGTGATCATGATATGAGTCGAAAACATTTCGATGTCAGAAAAAAAAACAAAGGCGAGGGGCTGTTTTTTTTTTTTGTTCTGTTTATTTTTTTTTTATTTGTGAGTTTGTTTTTGAGGTTTTCGAAACCCCATGAGAAATTGAAATATTGAAAATTGAAATGTTATGCCTCTTATGAATAGGATTTTAGAATGGCAATTTTTAATGATAAATTCACGCCCACGATGAACCACTAAATTAAAGTTATTAATATTGTCATTCTGCACAGTTGGCACAAAAGAAAGCGGAAGTGGAAGAAAATTCCCTTGTTAGTAGAGTGGTTAGGAAGTCTGTTGAATCGTGTTGCTTTGGAGCCTCGCTGCTCATCAGAATTACGTCAATCTGTATCTAACGATGGCAGGATGTAGGAAGTGGTTACAGAATGCGATGAAACAATTTCGTTATCAGCAATTGAAATAATATCGTCAAAACTTTCATGGAATGGCTTCCCGGAAGTTGTCAATCCTCAACTTAAACACTGGCACAGCTTCCCTTTTATGTTCAGTTCAATGTGACATTCTGTTCTACAAAGCAAATACTACGAAACTGGTCCCAACACGGACCGGAAACGGGAAGTTGATTTTTAATCCGGTTTCCTGAACTTTATCGGAAAATTTCACAACGACGATCACCTATCTGTAAAATGACAGTTCAATTATTATTTTCTATCTTTTCGTGGAGTTTCCATATAAAGTATTTAAATTTATTCTATGCCTAATTTTACTTTTGATGTTTTTCTTGGAATTAAATTTTGTTCTCGTCCACAAAAATGGAAAGAAAGATTGTCTCATCCTTAAATTTGTAGATAAATTTTACTAAACGTGGCAACAATAATAGTTACAGTTCAGTTCATGAAAGAAGAGCTTTTGTTGACGTAATTTCCTTATAGATTGATGTTTCCACGACATAATAGCGCCATCTATTGCTGAAATCCGTAACCTAATTTTATAAACATTACGAAAACATTCTGGTTTTTGTATCTTCTACAGTTACGAATACGTAATAATAAAAAGTGAAAGAATTACAAACGTTCTACACTATTCCCCTTGCTTGGCTATGCAAATTTGTCCTTTCTTGGTCACGCTTATGCGATCACAAAACGACGCCATCTTGGACTGACTTTTCGGAGTTCAAGTTGATGTTGTCATGACTGGTGACGTATGTTCCAGACAAAATCCTTCGCTACGTAATGACCATATTTGGCAAACCCCTCTTTTTTGAAACCCCGCTCTTACTATAGCGTAGTATTATTTATCATGAAGGTTTTGTTAGATAAAAATCTTGTACATTCAGATTCTCTGTTAAGATAATAAAAGTAAGTCATTCTAGTATCGTAGTCAGGGACGGAGCGACAGGAACACGGTTCTGTGCAGCAAAATGGAATCGTAGTAATTTAATTTAGAGGAAACTAATCCAGTACCACCAAGTTTTCAGACCCACAGGCCCAAATTTTGTTTCAAATAAAATCAGTAGTGAATTGTCGCCTCCCACATCCATCAATCCTTCATTGATAACTTTAAAAGAAGCATCCATGGTTAGGTAGGCCTTAGACTTTCAATCTATATATATCACTTGATGCAGAACCAGCAACATGACGGAACCAGCAACATGATGCAGACAACTGGTAGATCAATTAGAGAAAATTGCTAATGATTTTCTGTATGATCCCTAACAAAGCAAAAATTAGTATTTATTTTAATTTAGTAGTTTATTTAATGCATTACTTTATTTTAAGTAACATTAAATACACTACTGAATTAGAAAGATATAATATTGATCAGAAGTATCGTATTGAAAGATTAATACGGTTTTTTTTAGAAATAATACTCTGTGGATACGAGTGAGCATCTTAGAACAACTATTGCTCACTAGGTTGCTTGTATTTTAATGAAGTTATCTTAATAGCTTTACTATATACTTAATAAATTTAATCTTTCTTTAAAAAAGTATTATTTAACTTAGATAAAGAGTCTAATTACACTGCTTATATTATTATACAACTGATCTTTCAGAGTTAATATTCTTAATGTGTAATTTAGAAACTTTCGGAATTTCCTTTTATTATAAAAGTATTGGACTCCTTCTAAGATGTCAGTTTAAATGTATTTATTACAGTTCACGTTTAACTTTTTCATTATTTTGACTTTGAAACATTTTTATTGTTATTAATATAAAAACTTGACGGTTTTAATGCTGTTTAGAATAGACTAGTTTTAATTGAAAGTAATATTTACATACATAAAATGTTTAAACTTTCATATCATTCTGTGTACATTTCTTTCTTCGACTAATTTATAATAATACAAAGTAATTTATATTCATGTCTCACCATTTCAGACACATTTCATTGATTCTCAGACCGGAAATTTGATGAACCACAAAGAAAGTGGCCTCCGAGCTTAAAAATCGTCATGCAAATGAAGACGATTTCCAGACATTTCAAAGCATCCCATGTGAGCTCGCGACAATGGGTAATAAAAGATGATTTATGTTCTTCGGGATCCCCGCGGTCAATGGTTGAAAGTTGAGGGCTTAGAGTATCATCAATAATATGTGTCAGCATATTATTCAATGTACAACATTTAAATTAAAGGACATCTATTACCCAAGAGCAGTTCTGCTTCACTTAAAAAGTGATGACGCATCTAAACACAAGACAAATGTCCAAGCATTTATTTTGGTCGATATTTCTACCATTGTTAAAGATGCTTAACACTTTTAAAAATGCTCTCAACTAAAGTTGTGTTCGGGATTTTTATTTTGCGAAATGAACTGACCCTGCACGGAAAAATGTAAACCAAAAAACAAAAAGAAAATTATTGAAAATTCTCAAATTAACTGTGAACGAACTTGAAGAAGTATCTACGCTTGAAAAACAAGCAAAACTGCAATGTAAGAAAGTAAAACAATGTACAGAAAGTACAGTAGAATAAAGTAGTAATTTAAATTTTTGTGACCAAACTGTACAGTTCGTCAACCAGAATTACCTAAAATTCAAGACTCGAAATTCCAAAGACTTTCTAGTTATCTTCGTTATCTTGAGTTATTCTGCAGTTCCGGCATTGGCTAGTGGTTTAGATGTCCGACTGCCATGAGGCAGATGTGTCGGATGTGGGTTCGAATCCCGGCATCGGTATGGATTTTTGAAAATTTCCTTTCCTGTGTTTGTTTGCTTCTTGATCTTTCTCTTCCGGTCTGAAATCATTCCTGAAGGATTTCCTAAGGAAGACCACGGGAAACCATCGCAGTATCTGTCCCCAGAATATTCTTTGGCTGCTTCTAGAGGTTCGCCGTGATGGTAACCAAGAACACCGGCAATCCCTTCCCTCCCTGATTTACAGGCGGATTTCATTATATTTTAAAATTTAGGTAAATTCAAAAAGTTTTAAATGGGAATGGTAAGAAATCGAAGGGTAATACGTCATGGTAACTAACACAAAAATTATACTATATAAAAAAAAAAACAGGAGAAAATGAATATAAAATTAAACAGATAGAATTACGATAAATTTTAAATATGGCTTCGGATTCGAAAAATACAATAAATTTTGATAACTAACCGTAACAAGAGATTTGATTTGTATATATTTTAAATTTATTTATTATAAATTTGAGGATATGCTGCAAATTAGAAATTTAATTACCACGAAGTGAGGAATGCGCTTAAAATATTGCATACATTGTAGAAAGCAAGACTAAAAATATGGCTTATATTTCACCATTATTAAACAAAGCTCGTAAACATTGTGTAGATTTACTTAAAAGAAACATAAATTTAGAATCAGAAACGCATAAGCCTTTTACATGAATCAAATGAAGGTTGAGTAAAGGTTTGGGGTTACATGGAAACCCGTTTAAAAGTAAAATATATAGAAAACATAATGAACTACATCAAAACCACATTTGATTTCTACAATGTATTATATTCTACTATTATTATTATGTATTGCAATATTGAAAGAACGAATTCAGAAGAATCCAAATGGTCTCTGTAAATATGAAATAGACAACATTGTCACATCAGAGAATGCTACTAATATTTTTGTGTATTGTATTTATTTTACTATATATTCGATCAATTATCCACAATGAAGTGGGGAAGTGAGGCATGAGAAGGATGAGACCATAAAGAAGGATGGAGACCAATTTAAACGTTTTCGTGTTTTAAGATGGAGAAATAAACATTGTATCAAATTTGAAAAAAGTTCATCTACCAGTTTAAGGAAGGTCCATTTTGATTGATGGAAGGGATGAAGACCAAAATAAGTCGTCCTATGTTTTAAATTGGATCGAAAATGTGAGGAATTTGATAAGAAAATATCATTTTCAAGCGACATGTGACAAACCGATAGAGATAAATGGACGAGCAGATAAGATAAATGATAAACAGATTAATGTGTGTTAATATATATTAAAAATCAAGTTAAAACACACACACACACACACAATATATTAAATTTAAAATTTAAAAATATGGTGCAACCAGCTTCTTTCGCCCTTATAGTCAACTTTTATAATCGCACTTCTGCGGCACTGCAGTATTCTATTATAAAACATACTAATGAAAAGCGAGATGTAAAACACAGTTCAGCCCCTTCTGGCTAAAAATTGCATATATGCCATTAAATCAATGGATTTTGGTTATATTTACATAAGAGTCCAAAAATCCTTTAAAAATCCGGCTTAAAGAGCACGGTAATGCTGTTAAAAAAGGTTAACGTAAATTTTTATACGATGGCTCACATTTATAAAACTAGCACCCTTGATTTACAAAATTCCGTAATTTTGGGCCGGACACATGATCACTTTCTACGGAAATTCCAAAATCCCTATTTATTCTTATGAAAGCCTCCATACAATAATAGATTATCTATTAAAAGCAGGCAGTTATGGTTTCCACTGTTAAAAATACAATGAAAATTCTTTTTTTTTTCTTTGATATGATCTTTGGCTACATAGTGAGCTCTCCCTCAACCGAATCATTAATTACAATTTGTCTGATTTGTTCTTTTCACCCCTGCACTTTTTGAACTTGTAATTTTTCTTTTTTTTTCATTGATTCTAATAGCTTAAAATAACAGTTGTGTCCCCTTGAGACCACAAGTGCTTTGAAAAATTTTGCTGTAAGGCGAAAGAAACGCCTTATTTTAAAGTTTTAAATTATTTAATGTATTGTGTGTGTTTTTAAAACTGATTTAAAAGAAGAAAAATGTTTAAATGGAATAAAGAATTCTCCTGCTAAGTTTGTAATAATTCATATAGACTTTTTTCATTTCTCTTAAATATGGTAACTGTAAATCTCAGCTTTAAGAGATTAATGCAAGAGATTTAGAATTAAGTGGTTAAAAATAGATTGTGTAATTAATTCATGCAAGAGAATAAATTGAATGCTTCAATATATAAATAGCTAAATTTAATATTCAGTTGAAGTCTCAAATTAAACTAAATTGAAGTACATTTCATAATCTAGTTTATGAAAGTTTATTTGACACCGGTAAATATCTTAAGCCTCCAATTTTACCCAAAAGATAAGGATATTTTCTATTAAAGAACTTTCATTTATTTTAATCTATTCATAAATCCAGTCCAAAGGTTAACATATGCAACTGCCTGAATTAACCCATATGACCTTTTCAGCAACGCAATTCACAAAATAAGGCTAAGTGTTCACAGTTCATTAATTTCCTTGTTCCTTAATTTAAGCATTTCAAGAAGATTTGTGAAACGAAAACTGAAAATTTTCCTATGAATAAATAAAAAAAAAGAAGTTCAAAAATTTAACGAAGTGATCAGGAAAACTAAATAATCAAAACCTTAATCTTTTTGATAAATCCTTAAATATATAATCTTACGTTTCCTTACAATGAACTGACGATTGTACTTCTGTATAACTTTATCCTACATACAATTTCTTTATTATATTAGATTACTATAGAACAGAAACAGATTTAACTAGAAATCTTAATTTCTAAGTTACTGTTAAGAGTTAATAGCAGTAACAACGTATCGGTCTAATCAAAAGTGAGTACAAAGGAATGCCTTTCTAGTTTGTCTCAAGAATTGCTATGTAGAAGTTAGCATCTAATTACGTTCAGGAAGCTACCTCAATGTTTAACAAAAGGCGTGATCCCGGTAATCGTAAAAACAATCCATTATTGCCAAATTTATTGATGTTTTTACATGATGTATTACTTGACAACATTTATTCGCCTAAATCGGAGATTGGCATCTAGAATTTCTTACAATAAGATGTGTTGACATTTCTCTAAATTAGAAGTAAATGTATAATAAGTCAACATTTTGTCATGGTTTCGAAAACTTTGAATACAGTGTAATTCTTTATTAGTCTAGATGCGTCGCGTTTGTTTTTATCAACAGCTAGGATTACAAACTTGACGCAATGATGTCCAGCTGCTCAGTATACCAACACATTTCAAAATGCTAATATATTAGATCCGAAATTCTTATTTTGCATTTTCTGATGTTACTTCTGATTACACGTTATATCGGAATGCCACGGTACAGTTCGAGGTACTTGCGGGAAAGGACTCCGAGCTAAATTCATAGGCCTTTAAGATACTATCTACTTCGACATGTCAGACGAGATTCTTAAATACAGTTAATTAAATATTCCTCATTTGAAGGGCGCTACTATCATTTCAGTCATGCTCCATGAATCTTTGCGAAATGTGCGTGTTTCTCATCAAACATTGAGATTTTCTTTAAAAAGTAAATTCTTATATGTTCTAAGGCCCTGGAAAAAATTTTTTTTAGTATTATTATTGCTTACTTCTGAAAGTGGAAAAAAAAAACTCTTCGACTCTGCTTCATACTAACTTTTTCTACTTACGTGGGTTGATTTACCGAAGACCTTCAAAACACTTTTGTAGGCCATATTATAATTTCCTTCAAAATCGGAAGACATTCTAGTTTAAATATATTTAACCCATGCTTTTTAACCCATGCTCATTCAAGTACCTTTAACTTTGTCTTCTGACCATTAAATATGAATTCAGCGATGCATAAATCATTTTTAATCTTATCAATAATGCAAAGTTGTTTTGAACATTTGTTTATCTTTACTAAATCAATCTCAAGAATATTCTTTCCAAATGTATTATAAGTTATTTTCTGATCGTTTAGAATCCAATCCGAGATATTACTTAAAAATAATGACGTCGTTATTAATAGGGTCTCAAATTCGTTTGTCCACTAGATAATTCTTGTAATCTCTATATAAGCAAACAGAATATTTATTGTGTATTTGTAATCGACATACATGGATAAGATAGCATAATGCAATTGTTTTATATATTATCATAATTTTATTGGAACAAAATAAAAGAAAACAAAACAAAGTTAAAAATATATTATTGGTTGTGCAACCTTTTACTAACCACTAAACAATAGTAATGATTCGTTTTAAAGGCATTTATTCAATAGATATGAATTACCTTAAACTGAGTAATCCATTTTCAACTTTTCTGAATTTAGTTATCATGATAGAAGTTTCCTTCTTTGATGTTTTGTTCAATTTCAACAAAAAGCAGCAGAAAGCATCCATTCGTTAGCTTTAATCTAAATTTTTAAGGTTTGTCGAATGAATGGTTTTTTGAATATTGTCACAATTACTACTGAATATCAATGGATTTTTTTAATCTTCTTACCTATTGTCAATGTACCAATGTCAATCGGCATCATCCTTTTAGTTACTAATTCAATGTCCCAGAATACTTTGCACTTCCACAATTTGGTCATTGAGGACATATCAACTTAAAAGTAGATTTTTTTATAGGATGTTTTTTTCAAAATTTTTCTTTACAATGTACTGAATATTCAAAGTTTGAAACGCTGTATATCGGGGATGCTGCAAATTTTATTGAGCCTGTAACATCTTCTAATAACCATAGTTATATGAATTTTATAACAACATGATGAAATCATTTTTTTTTATATTTTTCTAAAAGAATCTTAAAATAATCATTGACAAAATGTAAAACTATTTAATCGTTTGCTACAATTAGATAATTGAGATTAATAGCTCCCACTATACAAAACAATTGTAGAACTGTTTTTAAAAAGCAATGCCTATACAGCAGGATATAAAATTACATAGAATATTACATAGGTTAAAAGCATTTGCAATATGTTTTTAGGTAAGTTTGCATTTCCAAAGGGAATTTTCAATATTTTCATGATTTTCGTTATTGGAACGTAGACATCACCTTCAATTGAGGAACAATTTGTATCTAAATCTCTATGTCTATATCGGTATCACTTAGCTGTTCCGCACGATTAAGGTTCTAGAGAAAACAGAAGAAAAATCGTTTTTCACTATCTTGTTCTTCAAGGTATCGATTGATGATTCTTGGTTGATATGGACGAGCTATAGCAGATGATCGAGCTTGGGTAGGATTGGAATTGCTTCCCGATACCTGGGATTATTAATGGAACTTTCTTCAGCAAATGAAGGCCGATCCAGTCGTTGCATTTTACTTTGTAGCTTCGTGCATCACTTAAACATTTCAAGAGGCTATTCCCTTTCTTCAAGAAGATGCGATAAATATTCTATAAAGGATTTCCAAAGTAAAAAAAATCAAAATATAATGCTAATTTCACAAGTGTTATGAGAGGTGCAAATATCTTTCATATACTCATATGTAGGGAAAATAAAGAATAGACGAACCTATTGGACCAATCGAAATCCATCAATGTAGTCAACTGAGCAACTTTGAATGAAAAAGTTTCAACATTTACAGAAAACTATAAACCATAAATTAGATAAAACCTGGCAATAAAAAAATGCAGACAGGTCTTTTAAGTTTTGACAGAAAAATAAACTACAAATTGCTTGAATGGGAGAAAAAAAAACATCCATTATCACATAAAATAATGCACGAATGGTATTACGACTTTTTTATACAATTATTCAACTTTATGATCCATTTTTGATTAATGTTTGATGTTTAGTAACAAATTAATATAATGCATAACTTGTAATATTATTATTGTCTTTTGTAATATTACTGGCACTCATGCATCAAAAAAAATATACCTTTAAAAAATCTGTTAATTTTCCTGCTATGCTTATTTTGAAGAATAAACAATTCTGTGGTGATTTTCCAATAGCCGTTAAAGTCTCCCAACAACTTTTTTGGGAAATGAAAAAGACAGTTCAGAATTGTGTAATACATAGTGCAGTATGCAAGGTTTTATTTATGTATAGAAGCTGAACTATATATAGTAGATCGGTTTGGCCTATCATAGATGCATCTAAAATGGATTGACTGAGCATTTTATCTCAAAATGGCCAATTGTGGACTTACCCCCTTTGGCAATTCACCTCAGAATTCTTCTGCCTGTAATAAATGTTTAATATGAATTGCAATTACAAACAAAGAAATTGTATGTTAAACAAGTTCATACTTTTTATCAAAAGATAATGCTTAATAATTTATAAGAATATTAATGTTTTCCATTACTTAGCATAGAATGCAACAAAAAAATGAAAGAAAAAAATAACTTATTATTTTCAAATTGAGTATTTGTACATACATAATGCTTCAGAAAGTGCACTAGTCGAATTTCTATTTTCCTCCGTCATTATTTCAAAAATTTATTTGAATTTTTAAAAATTTAGATTTTGTCCATGAGCACGATTTAGCCGAAAATGACGAGCCATAAACATGAATCAATTGCTACAAAAAAATTGTTTTCGGAAATGGACATGTTGTGAACATTTTCCACTAGCCTTTTCATTAAATTTCATTGCACTGTATGAGGTACAATTTACTTGAATGTAGAGAAAGCTACGTTGAAGATTCGGAAATGTTTTACTCTTTATCATCAATAATTCTTGCGGTATGTTTTCATTTCAATAGGTCTTTTAATGGACATGTTTCATGCATCAAAGGTTATACAATATATATACTCACAAGTTATATTTGGAGAACTTTAAAGTTTCTTTACTATTTTATCTGTCTGTCAGAGTGAATAAAGGTCGGAGAAATGATCGTATTAAAACATTTGTTTTAATTACTGCGGCAACACTACTATTTTCAGAGTATCGCTTCATTCAGTCCGTGTGTTTTCTAAGTCGACGATTGATAGAAAATGTAGTTAAATATCTTACTTTGTAGATCTATGCCACTTGTCAAAGACTTGCTGCTCGCCATGGCGAAACCAGTAGTGCTTCCTGTATTTTAGTGTGTATAAAACTTTTTAAACAGTCATGTGTATCTGGCCAATATTTTCATCTTTATGAATATTTTGTACACAAATAAAAAAGCTTTTATTAAATAGAAATATTTATCAAATATATTAATGCCATTTATCAAATACAGCAGTAATAATAAGAACAATTTATTCATTTTATTTCAGTTAGATGCTAACATAGTCCTGTTAGGTAGCATTTCTGTAGCTTTCTATCAACAGGTGCTACAGTTGAGTATTTACATTTTGAAATAATTCAATTACTAATTATATTTCATAGAATAAATTTGACATATCTAAATTTATATGTAATATATTCACAAGTACTATATTAACACACGCAAGTAACTTGTGCAGAACATAAGCTGAAAGATTTTAAATTCTCTGTAAAGGAGAATGACTTTATTTAGAAATTTTGATTTACCTATTTTCAACATTTATAATAAGTCATTGTTTTACTAATTGTTTTTATCTCAAAAATTATTTTGCCGTTTACAAGTTAAAACATGGAATACAAGATTCATTACGTTACAAGTGAACGATTCACAACGTAACAAAAACCTCGGCTCTACAATCGATCATATTCTATCTGATAGGCCTTTAAAACTATTGCCCTCCATCGCAGTATCATTTCAAAATACTCCTTCCCAGAGAATTCGTGGTTTTCCACAAACAATCCAACGAACGTGGCGCCTACTTCGAAGTGCCGGTTTGAATAACCCAAATCCGCAAAAGTTCGTCGGGGATGCGTCGGAGGATTGGACCGGGTTTAATGCAAAAGAATTGCACGGATTGATATTTTCTTTTCAAGGGTTTTCAAGTAATCCTCGATCGACTTACAGGTGTGAATGAAGTTTTGTCTTCGTGCACCCAAACTTGATTTAAGCCTCAGCCATGCAGGGAAGGAATTTTTTTGCGGTAATGAATCCAGCACGTTTCTCTGATAGTAGAGGGAGTTAACTTTGATGTAGTTGGTCATCTTGCAAATCTGGAATTTTCTCTTATAGCAGTATCTCGAAAAACTTTTCCCATAATTCTCTAATGCATTTTTGATATTATTTTTTCATCCCTTGGCTTGTAATATGTTGTTCTGGGATTGTAACAGTCACTTAGATACACATATGCCTCGTCGAAAGTCCAACAAATTTCTATTTATTGTCGTTTAACCAGTTGCAGTTGCCGGTGAATTGTGCTAGGTACCGCTGTCAGAGACACTCCTAATTATCTTGCAACAAATCTTTTCGTTTTCGGATTTTCTTCCATTACGAAGCGCTTCACTTTAGCAACCACCTCAGAAATTTGACGGTGTGCGGGTTTCTGCCTCGAGGTTCCTGGTTCGTCGAACGTTGCCGATGTTTGACTTTTTCTTTTGTTATTGAATACGTTGCTCAACCCTTCTTTCGAAAAGTATAATACCAGGATTTTGCACGGGATTATAATTGCAGAATATGAAAATTTGACGTCAGAAAGGGCAGTAATATAGCCCTCTTCAAAATCGGTCTATTCTCGGTGGCTTGTAACCGACATAGGGTCATTCCATGTGAAATCAACCAAAAAAATAATGATTTTGGACCTTGACCCCTCAGAAATTGATGATTTTGTGCACACTGATAATATCTATAGAGAGTATAAAAAATGTAAATTTTCAGATTTTTTGGGCTAATAGTTTTTGAGTTATTGAATTTCAAAAACCAAAAATTCCTTGATTTTGGCCGTGTTTTGAAATTTTCAAAACACTGTAACTCAAGAACCGTAACTCAACAACCTACAGAGCTGAAATTGGTGTCATTTTGTTCAGTTTTTAATGGCCTTTAATTTGATATACAACAAAAGTATCCTAATTTCAAATTAAAATTTTTAAAATTTTCAAAAAGTGGTTTTTGAAAAATCTCAAAAACACCCCTTTTGATTTTTAAAAAAAAAATATATGTTATTTATATTGTTAATATCTATTTTTGTGCCAAATTTCATAATGGGACAGCCAGGGGATCATATGGAAATAAAATTTGAAGTGTCATAGTCCATGAAAAAAAATGAGAATGCGACTAGCAACCATAGTAAATTCTTATCGTTCGTTGCGTGTCGAACTTTAAATCAAATATAGTTTTTGATAAGACAATCGAAAGACAATCGTTCTGAGTATATCTATAGTTTGTGTATGATCAGTAAACCTATATGGTTTAATCTATGTAATATAATTAAATAAATCAAAATATAATTTACGATTATATTAACAAATTATAAAAATAAATTTCAAATTAATAATAATAGTAATAACAACAACAGCATGAATTTAGAGGAATATTCTCATCAATCACATCAGCGGTTAATAAAGTTCTAACTCTTCTAATACTTTTTACTGTTTCAGAATTATATTTTTCCCAATTACTCTGACTGAATAATTTATATTTTATATAGTTTTCCAATCTTAGACCAAAATTATTCTTCAATTTATTGGTTTGAAAGATTTTTAACCAATTGTATCGAGTTATTTTTTCATTATTTTGATTTTTTCTTCCTATTAACATTCTAAAGGTTACATATTAAAATTTTAGACCAATGTTCATCTGATATCTCAAGTTAAGCATGTTTCACGCATATTAGGCGCTTATTAGAATGAACATCGAGGTCTCATAATGGAGGTGACTTGGAAGTTGTATAAGAAGAGCAGTGGAACCTCCATGGCTATAAACTAAATATATGCTGTCATTATTATTATTATTATTATGAATTTCTTTTGTTTCAATTGTTTTCTTTGTAATTGTAAATCCTGTTTGTAATATCTCATTTAAGTATTTTGTTCAATTTACTTCCAATGTCCTTAATATTTATTGTTACTAGTTCTTACTGTACACGACAATAAGCTAAACATAGGCAACTTTAATATACATATGTAATAATTATATATAGAGTTAAATCAGAAAATTATTTTAACTTTTAAATTGTGTTACTGCCTAATTTAAAATTTTAGAAAATTATCACCTAGAGGTCTACTTGACAAAAATCACTTGAAAAAACAATAATATGTTAGTCATTTGATATTTTTTAACAATGTATTCAAAATTAATTAAACATTTGTAGTATACCTATATTCAGAACCTGTTGATAGGAATTTGTTATTTAGACTTTTGTATTTAGAATCATAATAATAAAAAAATTATTATTATTATTAATTTAAAATGTATTTATATAATTTGTTTGATTTATTTAATTTAATTGTATTACATAGATGAAACCATGTAGGTTTACTGATCATACAGAAACTATAGATATACTCAGAAAGATTGTCTTTCATCAACTATATTTGATTTAAAGTTCGACACGCAACGAACGATAAGAATTTACTATGGTTGCTAGTCGCATTCTCATTTTTTTCATTGAATATGACACTTCAAATTTTATTTCCATATGATCCCCTGGCTGACCCATTATGAAATTAGGCACAAAAATAGATATTAACAATATAAATAACATATATTTTTTTAAAAAAAATCAAAAGGGGTGTTTTTGAGATTTTCCAAAAACCAGTTTTTGAAAATTTTTAAAAATTTTAATTTGAAATTAGGATACTTTTGTTGTGTATCAAATTAAAGGCCATTAAAAACTGAACAAAATGACACCAATTTCAGCTCTGTAGGTTGAACGGTTCTTAAGTTACAGTGTTTTGAAAATTTCAAAACATGGCCAAAATCAAGGAATTTTTGGTTTTTGAAATTCAATAACTCAAAAACTATTAGCCCCAAAAAACTGAAAATTTGCATTTTTTATACTCTCTATAGATATTATCAGTGTGCAAAAAATCATCAATTTCTGAGGGGTCAAGGTTCAAACCATTGGTTGATGTGATATGGAATGACCCCATAATTTTAGCAATCAATAGAACGTTTTGCTGTCTTCACAATCTTGGACGATTAATGGATGTGCACCTCACGTGACCTGAAAAATGTGCATATTGAAATCGTTCACTTGTTGGGTAATCAACCTTCAATTGTAATTATCTCTTATAATAATATAGGATACTGTATACTATTAAAAATTTCTTCTATTAAATATATAGCGTTTGTTTTTCGATAACTATTAAAAACGAATGGATAGTCTAACTTGATTTTATTTCTATTTTTGAGGTTTAATATAAATTTTTTTTCAAAAAAGCTTAATGTAGGCAAACTATCTTTGATATAAAAGAATATGTAAGCGAACATTATTTTTTTTTGAGTTAACATTATTATCTCATATCAAAAACTTTAATGATGATAATAATAATAGTAATTTTTTAATTAACAAAATATAGTTCTGTTAGGATTATAAATCATAAAGTTATTTATATCTCTAAGATTATAATTGTTATTTGAAACTATATTATTCATGTAAAATACTTTATAATAATAATAATAATTCTTAATAATTAAATTATTTAGGAGTTTTTGTTCCGAAGTTAGATATATTATTGTGCATTAAGAATTCTCTTATTATTTTATTATTTGAAGTATTTTTAGAAATATATTGCTAATTTTTAAGGAGTTATTTTTTGTAAAATATTTATACTTTTAAGTTTTCTATTGTTTGTATTAGACCGAATAGAATTTGAGTAATTTAAATAACCATTAAATAAAAAATGTAAAATCATTATTTTATAATTTATTGATACAATGTTTTTGATATGATGAAAAAGAAATTGCATTTAATTTTTGTTGCAAAGTTTTAGTTTGCATATCTCAAGTAAATTTAATATGATTCCTAAATAGTCAATATTATTTACTTTTTGAATATTACAATTTCCAACATTTCTTAAAATAATTATGTAAACAAATATGAGTCTGAACAATAATATCCCATCCAAAACATTTCATGTAAAATAAGTTGCCAAGACTCACATGCTCATAACGCTTTCACTGTTAAAAAGTTATGAGATCTCATATAGAGCCAAGCCCCTAACTCTACAAGGCCTAACTCTACAAGCCCTAACTCTAAAAACCCTATATCTTGGTCAAAAAGTATGGCTTGGCCGTTTCGTGGCTGTCGCACAGACAATCCAATGGAGTTATGTAAAGGATATAGAGTATGCCAAGGCATACGTTTTGATCAAGATAGTAGGGTTTTTAGAGTTAGGCATGTAGAGTGAGGGGCTTGGCTCTACATGAGATCTGATAACTTTTTAACAGTGAAAGCGTTATGAGCATCTTGGCAACGTATTTTACATGAAATGTTTTGGGTGGGATGAAATAGTTCCATGAAACGGCCAAGCCATACTTTTTGACCAAGATATAGGGTTTTTAGAGTTAGGGGCTTGGCTCTACATGAGATCTCATATCTTTTTAACAGTGAAAGCGTTATGAGCATGTGAGTCTTGGCAACTTATTTTCATGAAATGTTTTGGGTGGGATTTCATTTCTTTTTGTAAGATGATATCTGATAACTTTTTAACAGTGAAAGCGTTATGAGCATATTAGTCTTGGCAACTTATTTTACATGAATTGTTTCGGCTGGGATATACCTATCAGAAATTTCTGTATAATAAACAACCGGAACCCCCTATGAGGGGTTGGAGGGTGAAAGTTACAGATTTCTTAAATTTTTTGTTGTTTGTGTGCTAAACCTAGCGTGCATACCAAATTTCAGCTTTCTAGGACTTCATGAAGTACCCTAGAGGTTTTGATGATCATGAGTCAGTCAGTCAATCATGGACGAAATCGACGTATTTTAGATATTAATAAAATCCAAAGTATAAAAGCTAGATAAATGAAACTTAGCGTATTTCATTAGTATGGTAACTGCATCATATCCTGAAAATTTGAGCTCTTTAGTATTATCCAGGCCGTAGGTATGAGGGTTCGATAATACATAACCAGACCCCCCCCCCATTTATGAGGGGTTGGAGGGTGAAAGTTACAGATTTCTTAATTTTTTTGTTGTTTGTATGCTAATCCTAGCCTGCATACCAAATTTCAGCTTTCTAGGATTTCAGGAAGTACCCTAGAGGTTTTGATGATCATGAGTCAGTCAGTCATTGAATCAGTGATGAAATCGACGTATTTTAGGTATTAATAAAATCCAAAGTATAAAAGCTAGATAAATAAAACTTAGTGTATTTCATTAGTCTGCTAACTGCATCTTATCCTGAAAATTTGAGCTCTCTAGTATTATCCAGGCCGAAGCTATGAAGGCTCGAAAATACGACGAAAAGCTTCGAGAAAAGGTACGTAGTGCCCTTCCTGCCTTCGGCGCATCTTGGCAGATTTGAAAGAAATTCTTTCATTTTGTTTTTGAATGAATTGATAAAAATTTTATTTTATTTGGATTAATGTATTGTTAATCCGATCTTGTATTTTGTAACAGCTCTTCGAATGTTATTGTCATTATTTATTAAAATATCATCTACATACATAAATAACATAGTTTTTTTTTAATAATTAAATAGATCATTATCATAAATAATAAAGGACTGAAGTTTGATCACTGATGAACTCAAATATTATTTTTTTTTTTATTACTAAGTATGTCATTAAGAGACATTATATTTTCTTGTTTTGAAAATCTGTTAATGATATTTAGCATTACTTCTGTAATTCCAATTATTTCAAGTTTGTTCATTAATATTTGTATATTTATCAAATGAAAAAGCCTTACTTAAATCAATTAAAAGCAATAAAGTTACTTTTATTTAAGCTATTATTTCTATTTTCGCTAAAAGTTTCCAATAATGTTACTTTATTTTTGTTTTCTGACGTTTATATTGCTTTTTGTTTATTACATTATTTTTATTTAAGAATCCTTTGATTTTTGATATCAATCCTTTGATAAATATTATTATTAAGATAAATAAAGATTAAGATAAATATGATTCTATTATTTTATTTATAACTAGGCCATCCCCCGTGTACATGCGCTTGTTTTTCTATATTACATAGAATTTGGTTAGGTAAGAATATTATATTTAAAATATTGCAACGTTTCGGCAATTATAGTTCTAATAGTCATTTTCGAATTACAAATAAATACACGGATCGGAAATAAATAAAAAATCTTGAGATTCAAAAAACAGGTTGAATACATTCATTATTGATGGTGGAAAGGGAAGGAAACATAAGTCAAAAAACAATACAAAGTTAGTTGTAGTCCTCGAGGCCTAATGGATAAGACGTCTGACTTCGGTCGTACACTTTTTATAAAGATAAATCCCTAAAGGTAAGTGGGATATCGTTCGGGATTTTTAGAAAATCATTAATGGAAAATAAAAGAATAAAAGAAAAGGTGAAATTGAAGTAAAGAAATTATAGTAAAAGTAAAGAAATTGTGAAATTGAAATAAAGAAATTATAGTAAAAGAAATTAAAGTAAAGAAATTATAGTAATAGAAGTAAAAGATATTAGAGATTTATAAAAGGTTTACGGCCAATGATATTGTCTTTGCGATTTCCTTTTTAATATTATTATTATTTAACATTATTTTATTTTTAACAAAGGTTTGATGTTATTATTATAATTTAACACCTGACTTCGGATCAGAAGGTTGCAGGTTCGCTTCCCGTCGCGTACGTTTCATCGTTAAAATTATTTCTATTTTCCATTCGCACAGGAAATTGCGCCGGACAGACAGGCAGACGGAGAAATCAAAGATTTTAGTAATGTAAATTGAATGAATAGCTATCAGTCTATAATTAAACTTTTTGTAAAGTGCAAATCATTTCTACTGTATATCTATCATTTTATTTATTAAAATTGAGAAAATGTTATTTATTTCTTTTTACAATGAAGATTAGAATTTTGTCAGAACTCTGTGAATTTGTATTTTTCATATTCTTAATAATATTAGCAATTTCCGATATGAACTATTTTTCAATAACCATAGAATAATTATTAATGTCGATTAAATTTAAAAATAAAATTAAAAATATTATGGAGTATTAATGTCTATGTTACAATTTTTATTTAAGATCTTTTTATTAGATATTTCAAATTTATTCTGAATATTACAAAATTTATTTGCGTCTCTCTTAATTTTATTTATGTCTCTCTTATTTAATTAATATGTTTAAATTGAATAAATTGAAGCTACACCAGACTCTTTACATATCAAACTTTGAAGCTAATTTTCTATCTTCTTATGGCCTGATGAGAACATAAATAAAGGGGGTCGTAGCCATTTATTATAATTTTTGGCCTACATTGGTGGGGTTGGTCATTATGATTAAAATAGTAATAGAGAAAGAAAACAAAACTTGCTGAGCACTTTTGGCAAAACAGACAGAATTTACAGTTTGGTATATTTCATTTGTTCATCAGTGAAGTATACAGCACAGACGCAGAAGTAAAAATCTTTGACCAATTAAAATGGGTTTAGATTTTTATTATCATTCAAATTGAAGTGCATATATTCTTTAGTGTTTTCTACATAAATCACATGAGGACAACGGTTTTTTTTTGTGACAACTGTGATTTATAATAAATTTACCACATAGATTATGAAAGATGTGTTTTAAACTTTCACAAAATCCTTTATTCACATTATTTACATCTTCAAAAATAAGATGCTTCGAAACGCTGAACGGTTCCATTGCTATTGGAATATTACGAGACTTCTTAAGGAATGTAAAGGAAATATTATCTAAATAAACTACTGATGTCTGAGTGATTGCCTGATAAATATATACGTTGAAGGATGACGGAATATAAGAGGAAGGAAAAGAATTTGATTTACAAAAACAAGAAGTTCTTCTTTTCTTAAGAGGTTATTTCTGAATCCATATTTTTATCCCAATTATATCTACAGAACAGAAATAACAGAAATTTTCCATTTTCTGAAAGAAATTAATGAAACCCGCATTAATTACTTGAATTGTGTAAATCGGATTAATTTTACTCTTATAAAATTACGCGCAATGGATTTGTTAAGGGATTTTTCCTGTAAGACAGTGAATTAGAAATATGAAAGAAATCTATAATTAACATTCTAAACTGTTCAGATTTAAATCGTTCCTTGTTCTGAAAATTATATAGGCCTATAATGTTTCAAGAAGATTTACATAGTACCTCAATAGTTATTAGAGAAGATACACACAGACGGAATTATTAAGTAAATTAATAAGGCGGCTTTCTTCTGAATTTTTGAAATGTAAATTTAAGAAGTTAACAATATTTATATTGTTTAATTCCCCATTTACAATATAGCAAGTTCTTATTGTTTTGTAATTGGTAAAAAAATAATTTTCAATGGTTTTTCTCATTTTAGTATTTTCATTATTCCTTCAAATGGACAGGATTGAAAACTTTATATAACAGAATTTCCTGGTCTTAGAAATTCGAGGATATTGGTCGTATGGCGTTTTATCTTCCCTGTACTTTAATAAGAAGTTGATGGAACCACCTAAGTGGAACGTAACTTATAAATCAAATCTTTTATCGATATTAATGTCATTTTAAACTAAATTCTGTCAATCAAATGCCCAGTGGTTTCGTGTTCACATTCTTTCAGAAATGTTAGAATCTACAGCTTTGAATTTCTGCTCAGATTGAGTAATAAGATTATTTGAAAAATGGAACGAAGCCGAATTAATAACATAGGGTTTTCTACAGGTCTTAATTTTTTTTTTCGGAAGCTCCACAAAGAAAGCAGCCTGAATACCAGCCGCATGTCTAACACAATTACTCGTCAGGTGATTTTTCTTGGTGGATATTAATGCCGGCTGATGAGAGTCCCAGTTTGACCGAATTTTTCACCGTCATTTCCTCTTGAGGCAAAGGCCTGAAGGTTTTGGCAAACGGTGCATCTTGCATCCGAATCCATTAGTTCCCGACTTGAAAGGTACATTAAGTTATGAGCAATATCTAGCTTTTCACGAGCTCCCATCGACAATTAATCATCGCGCCCTTCTACGAACGGGTAGCTTTTGAATTTGTCGAAAGGTGGTCCTGATAGATCATCGACAAAACAAATTTCATATGTGGTTCGAGCATAATACATCCCCACAGAAGAGGGCGGTACAGCAAGAATCGAATCTTCTTACACCATGTTGCCAAAAAAAAAAAAAAAGAAAGAAGGATCGCAGAGAAAGAACCACGGCTCTGTTCTTCTTTTTAAAAACCCAGAAGCACAAAAGAGCTGCGGTCTCGGGGCTTTTCAGTGGCACTGCGCTCTCGGTGTCGACGACAGTGAAAATAATTTCCGCCCTCGGCTGCTCGCCATTGTGTCCAGTATCAACCACCATCACGAAGGCAGACGGTCAACTACAATCTGCCTTTTCTTCGCCTACATTCTATTGAATTTTCTTGAGCACTGGCAGTTAATATTAAAGATAAAAATTTTTATTATTATTATTCTGGAAGTTTTTATTGCACAGGAGAAATCAAAGTATTAAGTTCCTTAAAAAAAGCAACTCCGGAAGACACTCAAGAGTTGCACTTTTCAGTTTTGGGTTGAGAGTTTGGAAATTTCTTGGATGTGACAGAACATTACTTTTTTTTTGTCTCTTTCTTTAATCGAAATAAATGTCAGGCAATAAGTTGAAACGAAGACGATAGACTTCGGTACCTGAAGGAAAAACCTCTCTTATCCAATGAAAGAAATCAGCACGAAAAAGGATGAAATGAAAGTAGGAAAAAAGCTTCGAAAAGAAGAATTACCTTCGAAAGAAAAGCGTAAAGTTATGGTAAAGTTTCAGTTATATTTAAGGTGAAGTTTTATTTGTAAACAATTCGCAGTAAGATACAAAGACAAGATTGATAAGCGTTTTGTTTCCTTAAAATTAAATTTGAATTAATGATATTGGCCCAAAGCACAGAAAGATCCTGGTTTGTTTCTTCAAGAAATTGGTGATCTTTTTTTTATAACATTTATAACATATAACAGTTACTTTAAAACATTTTATCTAATATTTGATAAATTTATCAAATATTTATCGAATAATTAATACTGTTAATAATAGTATTTGATAATATACAGTTATTATAGGTAATCATTAGTTAATTTTTAACCTAATTTATCAAGTCAGTGTTCATGTTCTGTAGCATCCATAAGTGCATCTGTATCCTCCATAAAATTTGGAAACGCTTAATAAATTTCCTTCAAACTTGATATGAAAACAATACTACATTTGCAATATTTTGTGTGGGTCCGTCTCGAGAAACTAGCAAAAGTTAACAAGAATTTTTCGTAAAAAAAAATTCGATTCTAAGCAATGCATTTCTATTGATGACGAATTTTAATTCTATTTTACTACTCCATTAATTTGCACGTGATTAATGATTAAAGCTAATCCAATTTTAAAAAAATGTAGATAAAAATCCCCACAAAAACAGCATTACGACCAAAACAATGCAACGGAACTTTAGATATTAACTAGTGAAGTAATCTTTTAATTTGCTCGTGCTTTATTATTGCTCGC
>JAFIDM010004315.1:2982679-2995781 GCA_023159025.1 Thereuonema tuberculata | reverse complement strand
CAAGACTGTCTATATCAACTCGTGACGTCAAAATCGGACGACTAAATTGCTGAAAAATTGCATGGTGTTCGCGTAGCTTTAAAAGCAATTACTAAGGTGTGATAAAGTATTGACTTTTATTTATTTAATCTATTCAAGTAATTTGATCCTAACTTGATCTTGATATTCACTATTGTTCTTATTTTGAAGTAAAATTCGTAAGTTCTTTGTCAAGTTTTAACTTTTGGGTCTCATTCATGTGTGGGGCCAAGGTTTGCGTCCAACCTTACGTAACGCCCTCTGGACAATACAGCTCAACTACATTCCTTTTTTTTTTTTTTTTTTTTTTTGTGAAGGAGATCACTGCTCTGTATTCTGCAGCCAAAGATCCAGTATGATGGCTTATGAAATATTGGTTAAAAGTGAATTAAAAAATTTTTAAAATGATATTTTTTTGTTTTGTAAAGTATTCTATTATTCATTGCGTTTTAATAATCATATTTGCTTTTTCATCAATCCCAACTTTTTAATTAAGGGACGTTAATTTAAGTGCACGATAAGTCTGTTACTATTTAGGAATTTATTTTTTTACGATATAGAAGGAAAATCTGGTCTGTATAATTCTATTTTATAGATATATAAATAACTATTTCTTCTTTCCAGAAAAGTAAAATAAAAGTCATAGAATTCTAACAAACAATAGTTAAAAATTAAGTCTATAGTGGAAATGCTTAACGATTTACGATCAGTGCTAAGATTGCTTTGAAGAAAATTTATCCTATTCTGTCAGACGTTCTAGATATTTCCAAAATTATACAAAGTTAAATAAAGAATAAATTCAAATTTAATTAACCATAAAATCACATTAGAATAAAAAAAGAAAAGTTTCTTTAATTTATCTTTAGTAACTTTTATTTAATGTTCATAATTCAGTAATGAAATTCCACATTGAATATTTGAGTTTTAAATTCCGACTCAAAAATATTTTATTTTATTTAAATAAGCATTTATTTAGTGTTGTTAAGTTAAATCTAGTTATTCTACTAATATCTGAAATACACGGGTACTTCAATTGAAATCTGTTACTGGGGATTATGTTATTCTATGCGTTAGATCTATAAATATCGAGGGGCGTAAGCAGAACAAAAAGTAAGTTGAGAATTCTTCGTTTTTAAAGTTTTCAACTCAACGGAGTAGGTAAAAGTGAAATTATCCAAACAGAAAGAACAATTAAAGTCAGACAGCAATAAAGGGAATTAGAAAACCTTTTTTTCTTTTTTACTTGAATTCACAACAAGGTCAACCGTGGAAAAAATTCTGTTCTTTCGATCACATTTTTTTTGTGTGTGTGTTGTTAATGGAACGTCTCTGCAATCATTTAAACCAAGTGATAAAAGAAATAAAGAGAAGGATAAAAAAAACTAAGTTTCAAACTTAATACAAATATCAGGTTTAAAAAATAGCTCATATCTGTATAGGATTTAACGATGTTCTTATGATGATTAAGAACATATGTTAAATCATATGTTAACATAAATTATGAATTATGAGGAAAGTAAATATGTAATTTGCTGTAATAAATAAATAAATAGGCTTAGGTAAGGAAAGGGCTGCGACGGAACACCTGACCCAACTCATAGAGAAGATTTATTTTATTTTTCTTTTGGTTGAGGGAATCTCTGTTTTTTGCCACCCATTTCTTTCGAAATTTGGGAAATGCTTTTTTCTTGTTGAAGGTCGGCTTCCACCTCCTTCAAAATGAAATCTTTTATTTCCCCTAAATAAATAAATATTGCACTAACTTGCTGTTAGGCATTGTTAGGGGATCCTCAAAGGTTAGGTTCGACCTTATTAGCATTCATCGGTTGCCAGCTAACAACTAGCTTAAAGCGCTTGGAATTACGGAACTTGCTGTCAACAGTGGCATCTCGAATATATTAAAGTAATGAATGGTAACGAGTATAAAATATGAAAGGCTAATTAATATCTGTACAAATATCGGATAACCATTAATAACACGAACTCCATCTACAAGTGGGAAATTGTAGGGAAACAACTTTGTTGACAAGAAAAGCCACTAAACAATACAAAAGATTTCTTTTTTTCAGTGGACATTCGTAATGCCCTGTTCGATTACCGATTTTTATTTTAAATTAGGTTGATTCCAGTGATCACTTCATCGTCTAAGTCCTTCATGTGGTTGTTGAGATATTGTTTCTTCCTCTCGTTTTATTTACAAATGTTGAAAATCAATTTTTCGATGATGTTATTCAAAATAGTAATCGAATTTGTTTTTTTACACGCTGATATGCAACTCTAAATACAAGCAACAAATCATGAATATGATTTGGGCATTTTCTAGGATTCCGTGCGGCATCCTTTTTCAGTGTTCCTTAAATGGCGGTATTTCGAAATCCTTCTTCATGGACTTCCCTTCCTTCGATCTTTTATTAATTCGTTTTCCGTACAACTTTGCCTTCATAACTTAATCCTAAACGTTAAATTTTATAGACATTTATTAAATTCCTGAGGTTCCGAGTCTCCGATGATAGGTATCGAATTAAAAGGATTTTTTTTAATATTATTTCTCAAATTTAAATCTCCCATTTGATTTTACGGAAATATCTACTCCCGATCCCTCAATAATCATTGCTTGTATATTCCATAAAATCTCACGTAACTGTTCCGCCCAAAATCCTACTCTAAATCTGTATAATATATAATCTTTACTTAAGAACCACTGACTAGATTAGCTTATATTTTGATTGATTGAATTTGAACCGTTGCAATGGAGTTAATTTCTTGGAAATTATTATTCTTATTAAACATAAGATATTTGCTATCATTTTAACTAAAATATTAATGCCTTTAACCACTGTGCGAATCTCGCTACTGACTATTATTCCAGTCCTTTATTTATGAATCCTGTCCCAGATTTATTTGAATAATAAGCCTATAAAGTTGAAAGTGCTATTTAAACATAAAATGCTTTCAAAGGTTGAACATAACGGGCAGTTTGGTAAATAGATTAGAATGAAGAAAAAAATGCACATGAATGATGAAATCGTAGAAAGCAATCTGTTAAGAAATGAAGGCTTCATCCCTCTCTTTTCATTATTCCCTAACAACTTCTTGGAAATCAAAACTTTTCTGTCACACTTCATAAATGATGATGTTATATCTTAAGTCACGGCCCATTTTAAAAGGATAAAGATTAAATTCTTCCTGTAAAGAAAATGCTTCGTATAAAAAAAGGAGGACTTTTTAAAATTAAGTGTCAATAAAACAAAGTGTTCAAAACTATTTAAAGCCACTCCTTTTTTAAAGACGTTGCTATTTTTAAAAGTTATTAGTAAAACACTTAAAAAAAAAAGAAAAAAATAGACAAAACACGAAAGGACTGCATTTTATTATAAAATATAATATGTAATGAATACCAATAAAATTTCCGTTTTCTCAAAAAAAAATAAAAATAATTAATTGGAACTGTTTCTTCAGTTGTTGGAATTAAAGAGATTTCAATCAAATCAAACCACGCAGTTATTAACGGATTAGTTAAAAGGATTAAAATTCAATGTTGAAGACAGCGTTCAAAGCTATTGTGTAGATTCGAAAGTTTTTTTAAAAGGACCCTTTTTGTCGTCTTCTATTGAAAATTTCTCCACAAGGATCCACTTGGATTTAAAAATAAAAGTTAGATTATCATTTTGAAATCTAGATAATGTATTTCTATCCTATTTCTATTAATACTTCTTTTAAAACAATGGGATTTAATCCTGTTAATCTTAATAACCGCGATTTCAAGATTATTTATCCGACTTCCACAACTTGAGTAAGTCATTGGGATTTATTTTGTTTTGTTCTTTTCAGGAAATTATTTTCTCTTTTTCTAAGGAAAGTAACTAAAAATTAGCAATTATAAGGGAAATCCTTGCAATTGTTCAAAAATTCAGCACTCCATCATTATGATGATGGACTATCACAATGATGAGGAATATCACTTTAATATTCCTTATTTTAGTTGTATACTCACAAAGGAATTTCCATTCTTCATGAAGAATTCCAAACTGTCATTTTTAATCTGTTTTAACGTCACCAGTGATTAGTAATTGTATTGTGACCAAATAAAGTTTTTATATCAACTGGAATATCTTCTCTTCCAGAAGACACTGGAATTCAAGTTAACTTTCCAGCAACAAACTGTTTGGTTACTCATATATAGAGAAGTCGAGTGGTATTTTTAAAAGCGAAAATCTGTAAGTTTGTTTGTCATTGAATCACGCCGCAACGGCGCAACCGATCGGAATGAAATATTACATGCAAATAGTCTAGAACACGGAGTAGGACGTTGGCTACATTTCATGCTGATCGATCAAGTAGCTTGCGTGGAATGAATGAAAAAATTCACAAAACTGTCCATAGATGGCGCTAGCGCAGTTGTAATGAGTGCATTTAAAACATTCCCAAAACTGGCGATGTTTGGCGCCCCTGCAGTTTTAAATCGCGCACAGATCTGAATAAATATATGATACGGTTAATTAATACGTTGGATTTCAATATTGAACTGCATATACTGTTTAAAATTTAAACTAGTTTCAGTTCTAAATTTCGGTTTTTACTTTAATTGATGTCATTTCGAATAACTAATGCAAAGCTTCCGGAGCAAAGAGACAGTAGTCGGCTAATCCTTTCTATAACATGAGCCCCCATCGTTTCCTGTTGTCTGTTGTTTTCTACCTAAAAAACTTCCTATATTTCTTAATCATATCAGTTTCCTTACATTCACCTTCCTCCGACAACGTCTTTCTATTCCCTTCTCTAATCACAGCTTTATTTTCTTCCAGCTGTTTTATTAACGTTCTTCTTTCAATTTCTTTTCTATTTTCCATCGTTCGAGACTACTACGAAGTTGTACGACAACGTTTTCGTGAAAGACAATTCGATAGACATATCTTTTATTATTCATCTGCAGCAAGTAATAACTCTGACTATCTTACTATTCACCTTTTAACTTTAATATTATTACTCAAATATTATTACGCAAATAAATCAGTCGAACATTAAATTTTAATCTACATTCTCACATCTTAAACCTATTCTCTTCTACTTTTATTTCCTTTCTAAATAGTTTTATTAAAATTCTAGTGCATTAAAATATGGACCTAGTGTTTATCAGTGCAACAGCGACAACCCCAAACAGCTGTTTCACGGTAAATTGCCGATCATCAGTGGAGTGTAGTCGCTATAAACCCCTAGGTCCAACTACGGAGGTTAGTATTATTAAAGGCAGGAAAGAGAATGGGACCTCCAAGCATAAATTAAAAAACAAGAAATACACATTAAAAATAAAAGAAATAGAAATCCATGTGCCAGTCTCCGCTGGCCTCAATTTCTGTAGGTATCAAATAGGAAAAAAGCGCCTAAAAAAGTGATTAAACACATTAAAATTATAGTGAACGAGACTATCGTCAAAACAACCGTGTCAAGACAAACATAAGAAAAAAGTAAACATCCATGCCGACGCCGGGATTCGAACCCAAGTGCCTACCATCGGCCTCGTGGAAGACCGCCGTCTAATCTACTAGACCACACCGGCACGTCATTATATCAAATGTATTTCTGCCAAAATAAACTTTTAAACATTTGCTACAATTTCTGTAATTTTCTCTTTGTATAAATTTTTTTATATTAGTTTATTACATATTCCCTTTGTTAAATGCCTAATGTATGACGCTCTCTTGTCTTCTCGAAGGAATCTCCCTTAAGACAACTGTGTTGTCAAAACTTTATGAATATATACGTCTTGAAAAATATTACAGACAATAAATTTATGATGTTATAAAACTTATTATTATTGTTATTCAATACTAAATCTATGTAATATTTTCTTACTATGTTTGATAAAAGAATGATAGTTTAATGAAATACTAAATAAACATGATATCTTTTATTTGCTGATATCGGAAAGTGTTAGAAAAATCTAGAATATCTTCGACGATTATTTTAAGTCTAGCACCAGAAGCTTAATCAAGATGGTTATAATTAAGGTATTCTCTTTTGCCGACTCCCTACATGAATTGTCTTAGCTCCAAAGTTAATTGTCTTAGCTCCAGCTTAATGACAGTCCCTCAGACTATTATTTTATATGATGCAGGCAGTACAAGTGACGGACCCCCTACATCAGATTAATTGACGCTTCTAATACTCAAGATGGGGTTACATAGATGGATAAAAGGTTACAAGATGGGGGTTGAATCAAGATGATGAGCCTTTAAATATCGGATAACCAACAACCTTTTGAAATAATACTGTATTTATAAATTTATATGAAATGCAAAGCGATTATAAATTTCTGACATATGCACAGTAAGTCAAAAAAATTACGAACCTTTAATTCCAATAAAGCAATATTAATAAACGTTTGTCCAATATTACAACATTTACGAATACGAAGATAATAATGATTAATTAATATTAAAACTTTTTTCACCCTTTCTCCTGCTGTAAAGTCAAAAAATGAAAACTATATTCAATCGTATTAGGGACCCAAGTACCCTGATACCCTTGATTCGCCTCCATAAGCATGCTTCTTCTCAATAAACGAAATAGTTCTTAATTTGATTATTAAAAATTGCTTATGAATATATTTTTTAATTAATAAATTCGACAATGTTTTCAGAACTTCACAATTTTTCATTCTAACTAAGTTGAAAGGAAAAAGAAATATTGTACTACAAATTATGTTTAGTATCTTATCGATTAGACTTAAGTTTCCTAAAAGACAAGTTTTATATTTCTTATCAAGAAACTCTATTTTTCTTTTGAATCTCATTAATTCCTAGCTTCTACTTATTTTCAGCTTTGTAATCCCAATGGAAGAAACTTTGCAGACATCTTATCTCTTCTGTACTTTCTTTGTCGAAGGATAAATTCAGTTCCTTTATTGTAAGCCTAAATGTATTCAATGGTTTTTCCTTTTATACACAGGTCACAATAGAGACCAAGAAATCTTCTGAGATGTCCTGATTCGTTTTACTACTCAAGTTCGTAATTACTTTGGCAAACTCCCAAATTTCTTGGTAATCCTCACAAAAGTCAGTTGTTAAATACATGAAATTTGCATTTTAGGCTCAATTTGGACAATAGCAACATTAACCAAGAAATTTGTTTGATAATTAACTAGTGGTGGTTTGACCTGTGAATCTTCTGTTTACGATTCTTGTAGTTGATACCTAAGACCACTAATCACTTGTTTCTTCAAATGCAAAACAAAAAAATCCAGCCTTCTCGTTATTTCCTGAGAAAAATCGTACCATGTATAATGTCTGATTTACATTTTATATCTCAACATAAATTTCCGGGTAAATGGTGCAAGAAAAATTTCCTTAAGAACTTACAGCCTAAAAGCTTATAATATTATTCCTTAAAATTTCTTTCTTCTTTAAGGAAAGTATGCTTTAAATTCCTTCAAACTTGTTGTTAGATGATATCAACAGAAAACTAACAAACATAGGCCTATTTTTAATTTCTAAAAAGATAATTAAATTCTAAATTATTTACTTCTACTGACATAAAACAATTCATTTTAATCATATCAAACCACTTGCAAATTCCTTTACCAAATAGATCGATTAAATTTTTTATTGATTAGGCTTAATTGTCTATGTTCTAATGAGTTGCAATTGGAATTATTCTAATCTTCTCACTTTAATTTATCGATGTAGAAAAGATTTTAAATATAAAAATTAGAACATCAGGAATCCTGATTCATTCATTGATTCAAACGTTATTAAAAGAAAGGATAGATAAACAGACAGACAAACACATAAACACACTTTGATTTCATCATCATCTTGTTCCTATGAGGTTACTGTTAGCAAAAGGTACTTCAGTCTTTTTCCGATACTTTAATACTGGATAAATAACAGCTTTCCAATAATTACTTTCCTAGCTCTGAAGTAAATCTCTATGAAATTAATGAAAGATAAATAAAATTAAAGGAAATCAATATTTTAATTAATGGTAGCTTTTAATTAAAGAATCGATATTGAGCTTCAAATATTATTAACTCAATGGTTTTATATTCTACCAACTTATAATTTCAGACGATGATCTTCCTTACAAATGGTCGGTAGTCCATCTATTTTTATAATAGATTCAATATTGAAAGACGAAAAACAATTGATGAAAACAAAATATAATGTCGCACGAGCTTTCGAATGATTCATGTTCGTATAAAAAAGTTGTTAATAAAAAAATTATTCATTCAAAAAATTAAAATAAGGAGTTATTCGTTGACTTTGTTACTCATTGTTCTTTAACTACTGATCCGATTTTTACTAAATTCATAGGGTTTATTCTTATAAATACCGAGATTATCTGCGGAAGTTTTACTTATACAAGAAACAGATTTTGACTTATACAAGGGAAAAAAAAAATCAAACGTGCACTAAAGCAGAGTAAATCTGGCTGATGAAGGCTAATAAGGCTGAAACAGCTGACCTATATTCTCGATGCTCAGTGCTTTGGATTCATTTAATTTTCTTGATTTAAACCTCTGCACGTTAAATTTCATTTGTCTTATCGCAAAACGACAATTTTATTACTTCCTTTAAGCCTTGGAAGATGACCAAGAAAAGGAATCACAGCGGTTTATTTTAAGTTGTTTGTTTTGTTGGAGTTTCATTTCCGGAGCGGAGATGGTTTCCTTAGCCAGGTTTCTCGTACTGGGCTAATGATCACTGGTAAATCTGGCTGATGAAGCCTAATAAAGCTAAAACAGCTGTCCAGATTCCCGCTATAATGTCTCACTGTGAGAATTCTTTGTTTCGATGTACCTTTCTTTGCCCGTTTTGAACCAAGTGGAATTATTATTATTACAAGAAAAAAAACAACCACAATAACTTCTCTTACCTCAAAAGGTTTCGTGCAATCTTTGAGTTATTTATCACAGATGTATCACAGATGTATTTTGATATAAAATTTCATTGTTAAACTTTTTTTGTTTTTCTAAGTGACGTATATTAATGGGCGTCGGAAACTTTGTAATAAAAGTTTTAACATCCTGCGGTAGCAAGAGGATTAAAGACACTGATGTAACATTACCATTTCTCTATATAATTAGCTTTGAACTCTTATACTGCCCTAGATTCTCTAATATTTTATATAAAAATTTCAGTCTACAATTAAATAGCGTTTCTTTTCTTTATAGTGCTAGACACTGTACGCTATTTAACACTAAATAATTAAGATTAGCTTAAATCCGAGATATTCTCTATGTATTTTATTCTTCTACGTATTGAAAGGAATTTCGCCTATCAAAAATAAGAGGCTTATTTCTGATTTGTGAAATTGACATTTCGTTTTCATTTAAATTTCAACCATCTGGGAATAAATATTTTTTGACCTTATAAGGAATGATTGATTACTCTATTGTAGGAATATTTGATAGTCCAGATTTCAGATAGATTTGAATGGAATCTATGGTGTAATCAATGGTTCACAGTAAATTGTGTATCAGGGGAGTTTATCCAAAGTTAAGGTAACCTTAGGTATCCGTGGTTGATTGTGGTTATGTAATGTTACTCAAAACGTTTAATTATTGTGTTTCCATTGCATGATACTATCTATCATGGCAGACGTCGTAGGCAAAGTTCTAAACTTTTGTGACTGGAAATTCAGACTGCCAGAATTAATTATTATCTAGAATACTCTTTAGAGTATATGAAGTTCTTCAAAGATCATAAAACCTTCTTTTCTTAAAATATTGTCTTTAAATTCCTTTTTTTTTAAAGTCGGAAGAACCACAAAACGAAACTTCTATTGTTAACATACAATATCTCAGTAAACGACTAGATATTTTTCGTTTTCGGAAAAATAAAATTAATTGAATCTTATCCTATTAGGATTTAATATATTAAAGTATATGAATTTCGTGGATTGAGTTAAAAGTTTAAATAGTATATTTCATAACTCCTATAATACTTCGAGCAAGGGAAGTGCGTGACCTCAAACGCTGAGAACCGCACGAAAATGTGCTTAGAATATTGCCATGCGATGGTAGCAAGTTGTACCTGCACTAACAAGTACTTAATATCAGGTCAGTAGAAAAAGTTTGTTGTTCAGATAGCGTAATTATTATAAGCAGAGGGAAATATAGGAATATAGTCACGACATTGAAATATGTGTTTATTCGTCCTATTATATCGATATTTTGTTTCTTCGCGTTCTCAAAGTTCCTCTCTTGGACCGGCAACAGGTAATCATTCAAATGTCTCTGGAGGTAAGTCGTGCAGTTTTTCACAAGAATGACTCATACCACTGTTTTTCAGCGGTTTATATTCTGAGCATATTTTCGAGCTCTTCTCAGCGTTCAAGGTCACGCTCTTCCCTTTAGTTTTTACATAGACATACACTCCATTTAATATCTTCTAAAAGTACAATATTTCCTTTCTTTAAACAGGAAACTTCAAAGAGGAAAAGTTTTTTTCTGTCCTCAGAACCTGATGAAGTTTTCTGTTTAAGGAAAGGAAATGTTGTATTTTTAGAAGATGTTAAATGGAGTATGTCGACAGGATGTCTATGTAAAAACCTTAAAATAGCAATTACTTCGTATCATTGTTTTGGTTCTAAATCTCTTCCATGATGATTTCAGTTCCTTGTTGTTCTATTTCTCAATAAGGAACAAAACAGAAAATATATTGATGTTTCAAAGGTATATCATCTCTTTTCCCTCAATACAGACCCTGTGATTTGAAGAGCATCGCTTTTCGAGGTTAAAAAGATATCTTCTAAGGGATGTTTCACAAAAGCTCTCCTTTCATTGGCATTTATTTAATTTCAATGCTTGATCGAAAGCAGACTAAACATCGCCAATAACTTATTGTTTGGTCGATTCAGTTTTCTTTATTAATTAGAATATTCTTCTAAAAGAACTTAAAGCCTACTTTCGTTAAAAAAGTTGTTTCTTATATTTGCTCTTTGCTTCTGAAGAGTTGAAAACGCAGAATCGAAAACCCTTAGTTTATTTTCAAGTTATTACATTTGCTTATACAGACAGCACAAATTTATCATTTTAGGAAATAAATAAAAAGTCCACTTTATTTACTGTCTGAAGCCCATAAAATTTAATCATAATTTAATCCTACGCAAATTAATGGATTAAGGATTAATATTCTTTGCTTAAGACAACGACATAATCATACAAATGATACAGAAATCCAATATTTCAACTCCAAGGCTTTCTAAGAGAGTTTAAAGTCGCCTAATTTTTTTGTCGGCTCCTCGTGTTAATTTTTCCACAAGGACACTTTGGAAACTATTTCCAATATAACAGTTAGACTATCTCTTGTGTTAAATGTTTCCAAAACCTCCAGCGATTCAAAAGTCTTTAACGGGATGTCATACGAACACACACACATTCAGACTGAATCGTTTCATGAGCCTTATTTTCCTAAGAAAGTAGACTAAAAATCGCGAACCACTCTGTGATTTACCCAGTTTTTCCCGCCTACAAAGCCGGCATTGAAATATGTATAATTCCTGGATTTGTATCTGTTCCGTCTCAAAGGGAAATGAGCCAACCCCTCCCCCCTCGCTCCCTCCTACGTCATGAGACGCATAGTTTATGGGAAGCACGTACCTTACTAATGAGAGACTCTGGCACTAATTTAATTTTCCATTTGTAACAAAGGCAAATTTATAAGAGAGCCCCTTTAAACCGACGGAAGTATCGTAAATTTCGTGGCAATGCGCAGGGAGGCACTTAGAAGAAAAAGAGAACAAAAAATGAAAAGCAGGAAATGGAATGGGCCGCTTTCCCTTCCATCAAAGCAAAGTGGCGATCATAAAGATTATTTGCTTCAACTTAGTTACAATAGAAAAATCTCTGAAATTAATATATATATATATATATATATTTTTTCTATTTCAAATCCAGAAGATAGAAAAAAAAAAGAACTGGAATAGTTTCTTCCAGTAACAATAAATAGTTGAAGTACCATTCACGTTTTTACTAAATATTAAGTTTTCCATTTCATATTTTGAATATTATTAAACAACAACACCTCTCATTTCTAATTTTATAATGGCTTTTTATTACATTTTTTTTCGTAATTACCAATTTTTGTTATTGATGAAAAATATTCTACTGTATTTCAATCTTATTTCTTCACTATTTGCTTGTTCGTCTGTGACTCATGAATCACTCGCTACAATGGCTGGGATGATGGGTTTTTTTTTAATTAGATATGATGATTAGATATGATGTTGTAATTGTGAAAATATTGAAATTATTAAAACAATTAGATATCTAGGTTTATATATTAATGATCAATTCTCTTGGAAAACACATTATTTATATATATTAAATAAACTTAATTCATTAATATATATGTTTCAACATATAAAGGGTATCTTTTCTATAAGATACAAGATGTTAATATATAAATCATTTATAGATTCATTAATAAATTATGGATTATGTTGTTGGGTACATTTAGGTAATACAGACACTAATAACATAAATAGAATATTAAATAAAATAATGAATTACATAATACAAGATTATTGTATATTAACAAAGAATGAAAAAATACAGATAAGAATAAAATATAAAATTTTAATGCCAAAAGAAAAAATATTATATTCTTTAATAATAAATAACTTTTATAAAATTAGAAATCAAATTAGAAATTATAACTTAGAAAATATTACTAGAAATACATTAATAAAGATTTTATATTATGAAAATCCTAAGAACAACTTTGGATTAAGAAATAAAAATAGAATTCTATTAAAGATTTTTATGCAAATTACAAATGAATTAAAACAAAATAAATTTAATAAAATAAGTATATTAAAAAAGCAAATACTGAAAAAAATAATATTTGGCGAAATTATCTGGAATATTTAGGTATTTTTGATTACATATACTATATTTATATTTTGTGTGTTTTTGGTCTTGTGTATTGATATTTTGTTTATATATTTTTTAGTTGAATAATTTTGGCATGAGAGATTGTTATTTAAAGTTTTATTTTCACAATTAGATTTAGAAATTTTTAATGTTATACGGTATAAACATTATGTTATACAGTAATGTTATACAGTATAAACATTGAAA